>VZRX01020090.1:0-57143 GCA_013398075.1 Notiomystis cincta
TTATTTTATTTTTTTTTCCATTTTCAACATGCTCTGCACTGCAAGGGGAGAACCAAGTCCTGTCTCCAGAGTCCCAGTGCAGTGCAGGAGTGTTGATATTCCCCTGGCAGCTCCCAAAATCTCAGTCACCCATTTTCCATATTTATATATCCCTGGCAGCTCCCAAAACTCAGAATCACCCATTTTCCATGTTGATTTTCCCCTGGCAGCTCCCCAAAAAGTCACCTATTTTCCATCTTTATATACCCCTGGAGGCTCCCAAAATCTCAGAGGCACCCATTTTCTGTGCTGGTATATCCCTGACAGCTCCCAAAAGTTGGAATCACCCATTTTCCATCTTTATATACCCCTGCCAGCACCCAAAATCTCAGAGGCACTCATTTTCCATGCTGATATATCCACAGCAGCTCCCAAAATCTGAGTTACCCATTTTCCATGCTGATATTCCCCTGCCAGCTCCCAAAAGCCCAGAATCACCCATTTCCCATGCTGATTAACCCAAGCAGCTCCCAAAATCTTAGAGTCACTCATTTTCTGTGTTGATTTACCCCTGGAAGCTCCTGAAACTCAGAATCACCCATCTCCCATGTGGATTTACCCCTGGCAGCTCCCAAAACTCAGAATCACCCATTTTCCATGTGGATTTACCCCTGGCAGTTCCCAAAACTCAGAATCACCCATTTCCCATGTGGATTTACCCCTGGAAGCTCCTGAAACTCAGAGTCACCCATTTTCTGTGATTTACCCCTGTCAGCCCCCAAACCATCACCCACCTCCCCCCTCAGAGCTGCTCTGGTCGCGTGGGCGCCGATGACGATTTTGGATTGCAGCAGCACCTTTAAAGCAGATTTATTTTCCTTAAACCCTGCAAAGTAAGACACCGACCCTAATGGCCCGTGAGGACTCGGGGCCGCTCCTAAAGCCCTCTGGCTGTGGGCTGTGGGTCTGGTTCCGGCAGGGCTGAGCTCTCTCCTCGCAGCCTGGCCCTGGTGATGCCCCAGAGGCCGGGCTCTGACAGCGTGGGAGGCCACACTCCCTTAAAACAGAGGTTCCCTGCAGTCTCCAGTGGATCCCTGGGGCCGTGGGCACGTGGGGAACACCCCAGNCATGGCTGAGCCCCTGCCAGCCATGGGAAGTGTGGAATGAATTCCTTGCTTTGCTTTGCTTGCATGTGTGGCATTTGCTTTAATTATTAAACTGCCTTTATCTCAGCCTGTACATTCTCCCACTTTACCCTTTTGGTTCTCTTTCTGGTTCTCTGTGGGGCCGGGCTGCTGGAGCTGGGGTTAAACCACAGCGGCTGGGAAGGAGCCCCAGCTGGAATCTGTGCTGGCACCTGGAATCTCCAAATGTGACACGAGACCAACGTGTGACCCCCAGGCTGTCCATAGGAGCCTTCAGTGGCACCAAGCTCGTGTTAAATGTTTGCATGTTTCCAATTAGAGCCGAGCCCAGGCAGGCCCAGGAGCTCTGCAGCCCTGGGATGGGCCACGGTGTGTTCTGTGCTCGCCTTCAGCACTGCCTGGTGGGCCAGAGAAGCACTGGCTTTGCAAGAGTTAAGGGCTGGCAATTAATTAACATCTTCCATCTTCGTCCCATCTCAGGTGGATACTTAATGTTTTTGTCTGCAGAGGTTTATTTTCCTCCAGATTGATTGGATGAATTGTGTTCCCGGAGATCAGAGAGTTCAGATGGCAGAGGATCCTCTTACCAGAAGATGAAAGCCAACATAATCAACTGCACAACTTCAAAACATGCAGCTTGTTCTTGTTGGCTGTGCCTAAGTTTTCCCTGCAGAGAAGCTGTCGACAATGATTTGATATCAATCCAGTAACAATCCCTGGTTTCTAATAATAATTTGCACTTCAGTAGAAATGTTCATGTGAGGCTCTGGGAACATTTAGCAGATGGTCATTAGCGAAGCTCCCCAGTTCTCCTGCGAGGAAGAGATAACAATTATTAGCCTTGTTTTACAGATGGTGACACCGAGGTGAGGCACTGAAAGGTGAAATAACTCTCCTAATTTTCCATAATGAGCCAGTGGCAACAGATCCATGAATGAAACCCAGGCATCCTGCTGAGATTACTCCACAAACTCTATAGCCTTATCTCTTACAGGAAAACATGGTCAAAGAGGTGAGCCTGGAAAGCAAAAAGCAAATGACTCAAAGGCAGGATTCATGACACATTTCTGGAAATAAGGAATTAGGTCTGGGTCAATAAATAACTGGGAAACCAGGGGGACGCAATCCGAGAGGCATGTGAAACGAGGATGGATGGAAAAGAAAGAAGATAATGGAAGGGAGGGGAAGGAAAACAGAGCAGCTCTGACTTTTTATTTCCACTCTTGGTTTCAATCAGCCTTGTAAAATTAAAGGTTAGGCTCCGAGAGAAAGGAGAAAGCTCCATCTGCTCCCGTGGGGATAACATCTGATGGGTGAGGCTTCAAATCAAGTGGGAACAAAACCCGCTGATGGCTCACCACCCTGCAGCCAAGTGCCAGCCCTGGGGACATTGGTCGTGTTTGGGCACCCCAGAGACCCTGAGGAGGGCAGGGAAACAGGGCTGGAGCTCTGGGAACGCCGGCTGGAGCTCCGGGAATGCCGGCGGGAGCTCCGGGAATGCCGGCTCTGCCCCGCAGCATCTCCCACCGAACAGCAGTGGGGCTGGGGAGCGCTGCGGGCTCAGCTCGGCCCGAGCTGTGAGTGCTGGAGCTGCAGGGGCCGATTTTAGCTCCCAGCTGTGCTGTCTCTGCCTTTCTCACCCAGCAGGGCTGCCCTGCCAGCGCCGGGCACCCGCCGTGCCCTGAGCCGCCCGTGCGCATCACACACACCGAGGGGAGCGCAGCCCGACTGTGCAGTTTATAAAACAGCCAAGTGGAAGCCAAAAGACTTGAGTTTAATCCCTCCAGTTAAGTCATCTAGATTCCTTCTCGCCACCAGCCATCTGATCTCAATCAGCAAATCTTGGCCTTCCTCTCCTGACCCAGCCGAGAGTCGCGGTGCTGAGGCCTGAAGTAATCTGCATGCGAAATGCTTTAGTAATGATTCCTCCAGGAGGGACTGCTTTGATTGTTATTTCCCAAAAGCCCCGAGATATGAAAGGGGCAGGCAAACAACAAAGGTGGCTTGCTAATGTTTGCCATCAATAATTTGTCAGCATTCTGTAATGTTCCTCCATTTATTTCCAGTACCTGTGGTTAATAGAAGCCTATTGAAAGAGACCTATTTATAAGCATGGCTTAAAAGCAATCATTGGGTATTAAATGGGATGTGCTTTTAGTCTGAAGGTACTTCCAACTGTCTGTTGGTAGGATTCAGCGAGTAAATGAAACAGAATTAAACATCTGGGTCTTTAACATCAATAAATTGCATCACCTCCAGTGCAGCGCATTCTTCAAAAATCTTCACAGATTTGTAGACTCACGGAATGGCTTGGGTTGGGAGAGACCTCAAAGATCATCCAGTCCAGGGACACCTTTCACTATCCCAGGATGCTCCAAACCCCGTCCAACCTGGCCTTGGACACTGCCAGGGATCCAGGGGCAGCCACAGCTTCTCTGGGAAATCCATCCTGGTTCCTCCCCACCCTCCCAGGGAAGGACTCCTTCCCAATACCCCAGCTCACCCCACCCTCTGGCAGTTGGAAACCATTCCCACTTGTCTAACTACGACTATATTGATTTCAGCATCACTCCAAGCACATCCAGCACCAGAGAGCCAGAACTGGAACCAAAAGTGCCTTGGAGTGGTAACATCAGAAAAATTTGAGAGAGAAGCAGCGATGTCTGACGGGCAAGGTCTTGACTGGAAGGACTTGGAGAACCCCAACCATTAACACATCCTTGGGTGCTCCTGTTGCAGGTGCCCCTCAGTGGCACCAGAGCTTGATGGAAGCTGCTCAAAGGCAGCTGGTTGGTGTGAAAATTGGGATGGGGATTCTGGAATGCTTCATCCTGCATATTTGCATTTTGGAAGCCAATGTTACTCTGCCTGTCCAGGGGGGCTCCCAAAGGAGAGGAGAAAAGAGAAGATGAAGAAGGGCAGCTCTGTCCAGCCCCGAGGACCCAAACTTTCCCTCATACCTGAACTTTCCCTGTTCTTCCACATGATGTTGGTTGGGACAGTGCAGGAATTACTTCACGATTTCATACATGAAACAGGCAGGGGAGGCAGAGGGAACAGGATCTGCGATTTCCTCAACCCGAATAATTGCATTACAAAGCTCAGCACGGTTTTCATTATTGTGCCGTGTTCAATCAACCTCCATCCCAAAGGTGCACACGATCTCAGGCTATTCCAGGCCTTGGCAGCTGCTTTGCTGTACTTGCTCCTTTTTATTTATTTTTTTTTTCATCTTGGGGGTTTTAAAATTGATGGGAGGCTGAAGGCAAGAGCTGATGCATTGTAGATGACAACAAAAGAGGCTCCATAAAATTGCTTTTGGCATCTCGTGTGCGTTCCGTCTACATCTTATAAATTACTGCTGCATTACAGCGATAAAAATAGGTTTGTATTTGGAATTGATTACAGGGAGATAAAGCCCTAATAAAAAAAAAGCACTGATGCATAAATATTCGGAGCATGCAGGGGTAATTTGATTTGATAAAATAAAAGTATGGCTCTTAATTTCTTCCTTTTAAACAGAACACACACGCACACGCAGCGCAGGGAGAGCTTCAGCAGCTGTTCAGTTTAGGATTCTCAGAAATGGGTCTGTGCCTCTTGCAGCTCTTCCCCTCAGACATTTTTATGGCAATCTCTGCATCACCAGCATCCCCACTGCTGGAGAACATTCCTGCTGAAATCCCAAAGCACTCAGCCCAGGCCTCTGTGCTTCTTCCAGGCAATAAACATTGATTTTCCTCACACCTCAACTTTCCCTGTTCTCTTCCTCCTTCTGTGTGTCATTACTTGGGACACTGCAGGAATTACTTCACTTCATGAAACAGGCAGGGAGGCAGAGGGAACAGGACCTGCCATTTCCTCAACCCAAATAATTGCATTACAAAGCTCAGCACGGTTTAAAACCTGTGCCCCTCAAAGCTCTTCTATTTCTGTTTCTCTGGAGTTCACCGTGCAGCACATCAACTCTGCAGCCAGCGCTGCTCTCGCCTTGACTGGGACTGCAGGATCAGCAGAGGGAGCTGGGATATTGTTTTCAGCAGCTCTAACACAAATGGAAGGATAATTTTATTTACACGAGGAGGAGGGAGGCGGCGATTCGCATTTCAGCACGACCGGTCTTGGCTCTGCAAAGCGCCTTGGCTCGGACGGCAAATTCAGGGACAAAACAGAGTCACCCTTTAAAGCAAGGCTGCCCCGGAGGTGACAGCGATGGGGCTGGCGGCGGATGCAGGCTGGATGCAGGACCTGGGGAAGCACGGAGCGAGCAGCACATCTGTTCTGCAGCCCAGCAGCTGCACCAAAGCCTTCGGCCGCGCGGCCGGGAGGAGCGCAGCCGGCAGAGCGCAGCCCCGGCAGCCGCGCCCGCGCCGATGCTGGGCACGGCCCGGGCTCTGCCCCCTCGAACCCTGACGAGCCGGTTTTTGGGAGGCTTGGGGGCAGGAAGCCGCTGCTGCCGTCCCTCCAGCGCGGCGGCGGAGCCGGGCCGGGCCTTTGATGTGGGCTGGACGGGATGTGGCTGCGCCTGCTCCCGCCAGCCCGAGAGGGGAAGGGAAAACCAGCGGCAGCAGGGCTGACAATTATCCCTGTCGAGCAGCTTGAGCATTCCTGAGTTTTCAGTAATGTACGATAAGCTGTTAGGGGTAAGATGATCCCTAAAAACCTCGCATAGGAATGGCAAAAGCAGCCCAAAGCGTGTCCCGACACTACTGGTAGCACTTCCACCGAGGGAAACACAGGTAGGCTGAGAGGAGGTTACTTTTAAATTTCATTTATTTATTTTTGTGTACATTTTCCGTAATTCGACTGACATACCATTGCTATAAAGATGCCCTGCTCTTTGAATATTTCCATCCAAGACCACTAGTTTCAAGTGTGGTTATGAAAAGTCACGGCAAACATATGACTGGAAAGAGGTGGTTGGTTTTTGACTTCCAGGCAGTTGTTTGAAGCGTTTCAGAGATGCACACGATATTCAGCAGAACACACGCACGCACGGTGCTGGGTTACACACACACACACGCACACACACATCTGGAAAACTGTTACAGTGGTTGAAGTCTCCAAAAAGGTGTACTGTCCCCTCCAAGCAGCAGTGAAAAACCTCTGGGTATCCTGAGAAATCAAATCCAAGCGCAGTAAAGAGGAGAAACTTATCCCGTCAGCGAGGGTTGGGGGTGTTTTGGGATTTTTTTTCAAGTCAAATGTATTTTGCCAATCTGACTGAAGTGAAGAGGGTGGGGAGAAGGAATCTGTGGCAGTGAAGGTTAAAGAACACCAGTTCAGCACGGATCCTAAACGCACCTCCCCCAAACAACATCAAGTAAAAGCCTCTCAAACGTTACACACGAGGTCCTACTGTCACTCTCCTACTCCTGCTCTGCAGAGCTCGAGGAACAGCACCGAGGTGGGCGAAGACAGCACAGAGAAGGGCTGCAGAGGGAGCCAGAGGGAGGGGATGTGCAGCTGTGCAGGTGGGCAGCCAGGTGACCACGGAAGGGCTCTGGAGCTCAGGGAGAGCCCTGTGAAGCTGGCAGGCTCTGACTGATGGGACTTGGCAGGGAAGCCTGGCTGGAACAGGAGCTGGGAGTGCCCATCCCAGCACGGGACAGCTCCAAACGCCGGGCAGAGCCCACAGCACACTGAACACCACCCAGGTGCCACCTCCCACCCGTGCCAGCACCTCTTTCCTTTTCCACAACACCCTCCAGGCCTGCTCTGCCTGGCCAGCCCACCCTCCCCAAGGCTGTCATTCGAGTGCTGCCTCAGAATGGGGTTTTGACTCTCACAAGGAAAGAGCTCCCTCGATGAGGCTGGAAGTTGAAAATCACCCATGCTGTGCTGTGCTGCCTTAAGCCAACAGCAGCTTTGCCTCTGCTGCAGTGACTGCACCCAGGGGCTGCCCCGTGCCCTGGCTGCACAGGGGTTGTGTGAGGTGACGGAGCCCCGCGGAGGAAAGGAGCCAGCACAGCCCCAGACAACACAAACAAACACCGAGCAATTAAAAGAAGGATGGGAGATGTGGTCTGATGCACTTCTGCCAAGAAATAAATATTTTATGCTGCCTTTTTTTTTTTTTTTTTAAAAAAAAAAAAAGCACTTGCATTGTGTTTTTTAAAATCTCCAAAATGGTCGAGTTGCTCCCCCCCAAAGAACAACACACACACACACACCTCTAATGCACATAATTCCAGCTTCTTAGAGCTACTGGATTTACTTTGAGACAAGTTTCTTGTGCATTTGGACAAGTTACTTTGAGACAAGTTATTTGCAAGAAGGCAAAGTTCATGCATGGCTTTGACAGCTCCACTTTCTCATAAATGGTTTTTGAAAAGCAGAAAGCAAACGAGGGCCAAAGCTCCATTTAAAGTTCACCTCGGATGCCTGAAAAGCATTTATACCCACATCCTTCTGAGGTCCCTGCTTTATGAACTTCTAATCAATTCCACATTCTGCTACCCAACGCTTCTTATACGTTGGGGAAAGCAAAACCAAACCAGAAAAGCAGCGTGAGCTGTCTGAAAACAGCTGCACCACAGTGCCCAGGCTGCCCAGGGAAGGGCTTGAGTCAGTCCCTGGAAGGGTTTAAAATGTGTGCATGTGGCACCTGGGGACATGGGTTAGTGGTGGCCTTGGCTGTGCTGGGTGTTTGGTTGGACTCGATGATTTTAAAGGTTTTTTTCCACCCTCTGTGGTTCTCTGATATATTATTCTTTATCAGAAGGGCTGGGGAGATTTTTGAAGCACCTTTCCAGGGGGAGAAAGGGAATAAAAAGAAGAAAAGCTGATGGGTTTGAGCCCCCAGTCCTGATTCTCTCACACACTCGTGGGATCTGCCTCAACATCCCCTAGGGAGCAAGAAGCTGCTCGTGAATTCTCCACCATTTCTGCAGGACACGTGTCCTCCATCCCAAGGTGACACCTGGGTGTCCCCCAGCCCTGCCCTGGCCAATCCTGACCCCCCAGGGCTCCAGAAAACTCCAGGGAAATTTGACAGAGAAATGAGCCTTGGACAAACCAAGCTCATCACCAACCAGGATTTTAATTTTCAGGTGGAAAATTAATTAATTTTCTCAGAATTCAGGGTGATTTTAATGATGTGACACAGAGCATTTCACCAGCTAAACTGAACCCTGGTGCTCCTCAATCCCTTCTCAAAGGAACAACTGAAAGCCACCTTGTGCTTCTCCTACTAAAAACCTCAAAAACAAGCAGATTTCTCTAGACGCCTCCAAGATATTAAAAGAAAACTCGAAAAAATACAATTTTTTAAAACAAAATTCCTTATCCCCATCCCTAATTCTAGAGCAAACCGGGAAACTAAAAGAAAAATCATCTAAGTTGCTATAAATATAATTTAAAATCATAATTAGCTGTCTACTGCCATCCCAGCTGTTAGGAGTCTCCTCATGGCTCGAGGGCAGGCTGGGAGATACCTTCAGCACCTCTTGGGATAGTACCAGAAAGGGATAAATAATAAATAAGAGCATGAGAAAGAATAATCAGCCTTCCACAGGGATGGAAAAGCAGAGACTTTCACAGTTAGAAACCAAATGATGTCACTGTAAAAATAAAATCCTAAAACATAAAGTAAAATAAGGAAAGTATTTTCCTTCCTAACATGTTCAGATGCTTTGCCTGTGCCCTCCTCAACCCCAGAGACCACTGGGAGCTGGGTGCTTTTCCATTTTTTTGCTCATATTTAGGTGTTTAGGGGTCTTTTTTTGTAGCCACAATGATACAGAAATATCCTTGTTACAGATTTCCCACCACCTCGAGAAAAAGCAGATTTCACACCTCAAGACAGGAAGTCTAGAAATCCCATATATTGATGCTAAACGTGGATCTTCGCCAATAAAACTGTAATTCCTTAAATTGAAGATTTTGGACAATTTTAGACAGTTTTTGTTGGTTTTTCTCCTACGAGAAATGACAAATTTTACTCCAACACATTTCCAGTTTACAAGAAGCTACATTTAGCAGCTTCCCCTCGTTGTATTGCTATTAAAAAATGCAGAATTCCAGCTATTTTGGATGTTGTGACTCCTTCCAGCAGCCCCTGGCACAGGGACAGCTCTCACCAAGCACAAACCACTCTATTCACCAAAATACAAACGGCGGCCGAGCCCTGGAAATTCACTTTACACATGGATTTTAAAGGGAATATTCAGAGCTAAATCCTGGCTTGAGGGATTTTGTATTTTGAGCCCCAACCTGCCAGAAGCCCCCCCAGAAGGCACAGTCCATGCTGTGTGTTTTTATGCTGGATTTGTGACTAAATTTGGGCTAAATGTGGATGGAGAGCTCTGCAGCTGTACCTGGATTTGGGAAAATTTGACCCTGGCTCAACAGTTCTGACAAAAACTGGGATTTATCTTTAAACACACCTTTTTTTCTTGGCTCCTACCAGGCACTTCATCCCCATTTCTTCACCCTGGCTGTGCAAATCAAGGACACCTGGCCCTTCCTCACTTTTCACAGTATCCAGCCTGCAAAAAAACCAAAAAACCACTGAAGGCTCTGGGGTGTTCCAGGACACTCCAAGACAGATGAATGTTCTCTCCTGAAGGGAAAGATCCCGAGATGTGGCAGATCCCAACACCTCCATCCCACAATTCCTGGGGAAACCGTGTCCAGTGGGTTTTTGGAAGCCATGGATCCTCCAGGCTGCTCTTCCAGCTTTTACCTCCATCCACCTCCTGGGATGGTTTGGTGTGTCAGGTCACTGCTGTTTGGAAAGATCTTGGTCTGCTCTCTATTTCCTCAAAAAGAATCATTATCCAGGGGCAAAACCAGACTGAATTAAAGCCTGAGCTGGCCTGAATTATTCCTGGAAGATAAATCAAACAGCAGCTTTTCCTGATCCGTTCAGGAATACTTGGGGTGTGCTCAGTCGTTATTCAAAAATTACACTACTCCGAGTTTCCTGGATTTAGCTAAGCCCAAAAGCGAAAGTAACGGATCAAAATACCCTGAAATGAACCTTCTAGGAAGGGTTTTCAGGTCTGGCTAAAACCAGAAAGCTTTGGAAATCGCCGAAAGCCATCTGATCTCTGAGATTTCCATCTCCACTTCCAGCGCGCTTCGGGCGCTTCCAAGCTTTTCCCGGCTGATCCCCGCGGAACCTCGCGGCCTCTGGACCCTCGCCCCGCCCTTCAGAGAGAGAAAGGAGCCTCTGGAGGATGGGACTGTGGCCCTTCCTGGCTGCTGGCTGGGCTGAGCCGCCCTGGAGCAGGGCTGCTGCAGCTCCAGGGCCGCTGGGCTGGATTTCTCAGAGGGATTTTTAATGGAACGGGGTGGACAAACTCCTGCTCGGGCTGGAGAGCTGCAGGGTGGCTGCTTCAGCTCATTCCCAGCTGTGGAATTAGGGAGAAGGGGCTGGATGGAGAGCACGGGCAGCTCCTTCCTCTCCCAAAGCTGCACAGCTGTATGGAGACCCCTTCCTGCTGGGAAAAAGCTGCCAGGAAAATGCCAGGCAGGAGAGTAAGAACACGAAGGTGGCTGGGATGTCAGGTGTCCACGGAGCCCGAGAGCTCTCCAGCACCCCAGGGCTGCACCAGGGGAGCCACATCACAACCATCCTGCAGCCCCAGCTGGAACAGCACCGGAATTCCTTCCTCCTGGTGGCCTGAAAATTGGGTATTTCCAGCATTAAGCTCGTTAGAGACCACCTTGAGAAGTTTTCCCTCTTCTCTCTCAGCTCCAGAGGCCTCTCCCAGGCTTTTCCCACCGTTTAAGGCCACGCAGCAGCCCTGCCTTGGGTCACCTGCAGGTTTTTCCCTGTGGGTTTCTTTTTGGGGTTTAGATTTTGGCCCCCTGGCTGGAACTGGGGATGCAGCAGCAACCTGGGAGCCAGTGCCCACAGATCTGTGCCTGAAGGAGCACATGGGCAGGGAAAGGGCAGCCAGGCTGCGCTCAGGCTGTGCCCTTGATGGACCTGTGGCTGTGTCCTGCCTCTCTGGCTGCTCCAGACCCTCCCTGGCAGGCTGGACTGACACCAGCTGCCCAACACAGGACTCCTTTTGCCATTAAATGCCATTAAATCCACCTTAAAGCTCACTGCACCCTTAGAGTCCATTTCATTTATACAGCAATGGACATGGTGCCTGCAGCACTGGCACCACCAGCTCCTGGCTGTGTTTATGCATCTGCAAAACTGAGCTTTTTCTGGCCCTATTTAATAACAAAACCCTCTGGTTTTGTGGAGTGGGGTTATTTCAGCCTTCAACAGAGCTGCCACTCCTCCAGCCACGGTCCAGGGGGGAATCCCCACTCTGCAGAGCACACTGCAAATTTCACATTCTCCATCTGCTCCAGTAAAGGGTGAGCTGAAATATTAATGAGGAGATTCAGTCCCTTCTCACCAGAAACAATCTGGGTTTTATAGCCCAGGCAGAGGCCAGAGGAGCAGGCAAAGCTCTGGGATTCATCCTGTGCTGCTCTCAAGGAAACAGGGAACCTGGGGGGAGCACCGAGTGTAAAACATGTGGACATCTGGTGTGTTCTGCCCACCCCTCATCTCCCCAGGCTCAGCCCCCTCCTCAGGGCAGGCCCAGAGCAGAGAGAGGAGACATCAACAACCATAATATGACAATAAAGATTAATGAGCAAAACTTGCCATTTCACGTCTAATCCGTGGGGATTTACAATCATTAATCTTTATTAGTGTGCAATAACTGTTTAGACATTAAGGACAGATTCTCAGCTGGACAAAACTGGCCTTATTCCAGCCAAGCCAATGGAGCAGTGCCAGTTTACACCCTCCATGACCCCAGCTCTAAATGAGACCCATCCCATCTGTAGGAATCACATCACTGACAGTATTTCCCCAACAGCAGGGGCACAGAAGTGAAGGCAACTATTTGTCTTTCCCTGTATCCCAAAAAGAGAGCTGCATGTGTCCAGGAAGCTCAACAATAGACATGTCAATAAACACGAGGAAATTCAATGAAAAAGCAACAGCAACAAAAGGAACCCCAAGGAGCAGGGAAGTGGATGGTTTTTGAGGCAAGACTGTAAGATCTGGTTTGGCAGGACTGTAACTAAGGGGGATGGAGCAATCTTTGGCATGTGAAAGAGTGAAAGCACCAAGACAGGCTCCCAGAGTTCCTCTGAGAGGAACAAGATGGAAGGGGGGGAAAAAGAGCATCTTGGCTGGCTTTTCTGAGAGAGGAGTTTGGGGTTGTTTTGAATAAAAAAGAGGTTTATTAAACATGGGAGGTGGTGGGAACCTTGTCTGAGCTGCATCAGAGCAGCCACTGAAGTGATGCTGTGTCGACCAAACAGGATTTCCTCTTCCAGAACATGCAGGGAAGAAGGGAAATGTGCAGGTGCACACCTGGCTGGCAGCAAGCACAGAGAAATCCCAGCTGAGGCTGTGCATGCCAGGCACTGCTCTCAGCCCCTGGCAGCCCCTTCCCACCAGGAAAGATCACTGAGCCAGCAGCACCTGCTGAACAACTGAAGATCTTTTTTTAGAGGTTTTTCCAAGTAGGGACACACCTACTTGTTTTTTCCAAGTAGGAACTGCCTCCTCTGTCACACACCTGCCTCCAGAAACGATGTTTCACCTCTTTACCAAGTTAGAGTTGCCTCTTTGTCACCAGTAAACTCAACAAAAGTCAGGGAAAACACAGAAATACAGTACAGAGATATCTGTGTCAAGGTTTGTACACCTGGAAGAACTCCAGGAAAGGTGGGCATTGCACCCAGTGCAGCAGCATGAACCTGGTGTTTAAAAACAGTAACCAGAAAATGCCCTCCAACTCCCCTTCCAGATTTAAGGGGCCAAGGGGCTCTTGGGCACCCAGGAAACACCTTTCCTGCCAGTGACACTTGAGAGCTCCTGCACCCTGGACACTGCAGGAGCATCAGGAGCTGTGTGGTGGGGGCACCAAGAGGATGGACCCTGGGGATGGGCTCTGCATCCTGTGGCAGACTGGAGGGCCCTCCCTGCCCTCAAACCCATCCACAGCTGGTGCAGGTCACAGCTCAGTGCTGAGCTTTGCTTTCTCTCTGCTCCCTGGCTTTGGGGTTCTTTGAGATCTGCTTCTCTAAAACTCCCACTCTGGGGCAATCCCACCCCCTGGCCAGAGCCCTGTGCTGTGTGAACACAGGACCCTTTGTGAGGAAGCCTCAGCAGCTGGGCTGTTCAGGGGGCAAGGCTGCCAGGGAAGGTTTCATTCCTCGAGCCTGTGTGTGTGTCCCAGGCGAGGCTGGGCTCGTGTTCTGGCCAAGCAAAGATCTGAGCAGAGATCAAAGGCTTTCCATCCTCACTGAGGTTACAACCCAACAGAGAAGAGCCTGACTTTCAGCCTGCAGCTCTGCAGGGCTCTGAAGCACACAGGACTCCCTGGCTCTCCTCCCTGAGCTGAAGCCACCAAGCTGAGGCTTCTCTCTAAGAAATCTCTGGGTCAGGCCAAGCTTTGCGTCCACCAGGAGGGAGCAGGGCCAGCCCCAGAGCCCTGCGTGGGCCAGCCCCTGCCACAGCTCCCTCAGCACTGGGCACCTCTCACAGCACTCCCCATCCTCGTGCTCAGACAGCTCCACACTTACTCTGGGCTGACGAAAACAGCTTTAAAAGGAACAAGGTCATGGGGAAGGAGCAGGGAAGGGATTTGGTGCTGCCCTATTGTAATGTCATTAAAACAAAGGGATTAGGCAGCCCAAGCATTGCAAGAGCAGAAAGCATAAAAGCAAGTCCTGTGTGGAGGCACAGAGGAATCCTTTTAGAGGGTTACTAGCTGCAGACAACACTGCCATTAATTCTCTGTTGGAAAACACTGGTGACATTAATATCTGCTATTAATACTCAGCTTTGACAGTATCTCATAAATTCAACCTGTCAATTACAATGGCACTGAAATGAAGGTGCTCTGAGGTCAAGGAGATGTGGTGTCCAAATGAGACTTATATTCCAGGGGAAAAGCAGCAAAAACAATCTTTAACAAAAGCATCAGATCCATATGTAGGAAAACCAAAGGGTGGTTTTAAATGTCATGTTTTTCAAAGCGAGAATTGATGCTGGAACCAAGTCCATAAACTGGCTGGCTGGACTTTCAGCTGCAGCTGAGGACAATCAATCAAAACAGCTCTGTGACTCTGAGAGAGAGAGAGAGAGAAAACACACACACACACACACACACCATGGAATATGAGAGGGCAGATCATGAGCCATGCGAGGCCTCTTAAAATTACACTGTGAAGTAAAACATCCTGGTGTTTCATCTGCCACAAAATGTAACCTGAAAGGTTCCCCTCGGTGCAGAGCGGGGTTTGGAGCCTCTCCTTTACCGAGGGCTGGGCAGGCTCCTGGGCAGGGCTGAGGAAGGGGAACCTCCTCCCCAAAGCCTGCACGACCCGTGAATCACACCCTGAGTCCTGCAAGCCCTCTCTGAGCCCCCCCTGCAGCTGAGGGCACCAGGATCCAAAAATCCCGATAAACGCTCTCCTGTCCCCGTCACTGCCAGCCCCAGGGCAGAGTGCACCATGCCAGGCTCAGACACCCTGTGGTGGCAGTGACAGTGACAGTGGCAGCCCAGGCACTGGCGGTGTCTTTGTGCGCCTCTTCCGAGGGTTGGCACGTCCCCAGCACCCCTCAGCCCCTGCCCTGAACACTGCCCTCCTCTCCAGCCCTTCCAGGGGATGGCTTCCCAAAATCTGCTCAGACTGTTCCAACCTCACCAGCAGGGTCTGGAGCTGCTAACCTGGCAGGGCAGGGCTGGGTGACACTGCACAGGTTCAGCACTGCAGGGCAGCATTAAATGACATTCTGCACAGGTTCAGCACTGCAGAACAAGGCTGGGTGATGTTCTGCAGAGTTTCAGCACAGCAGGGCAGGGTTAAATGACATTCTGTGCAGGTTCAGCACTGCAGAGCAGGGTTAAATGACATTTTCTACAAGTTCAGCACTGCAGAGCAGGGCTGGGTGACATTCTGCACAGGCTCAGCACTGCAGAGCAGGGTTAAATGACATTCTGCACAGGCTCAGCACTGCAGAGCAGGGTTAAATGACATTCTGCACAGGCTCAGCACTGCAGAGCAGGGTTAAGTGACATTCTGCACAGGCTCAGCACTGCAGGACAGGGTTAAATGACACTGCACAGGTTCAGCAGAGCAGAGCAGAGCAGAGCTTGTTTCTGGTCAGAGCTGGCTCTGAGGGGCTGTGCCCAAGCGAGGGTGGGGATGGAAGCGGGCAGGGGCACGAGGCACTTGTGCAGCCTCCGGGGCAGCCAGAATGCACAGGCAGGCCCCATTCCAGGGCTGGGGGAAGCAGCCACGGGCAAAGGCAGAGGAGCTCATGGCCGGGCCAGGCAGCTGGGCAGGTGTGGCTCAAAGAAGCGTCAACTTGGAGCTGGCGGCCTCGCTCCAGGCTCAGCAACACTCACAGGGCACAGTGCCCCTGCTCCAGACAGTGGCTCTGACCTGAGGGCAGAGTGATCTCCAGCTCCTCTCCCACATCACCAGCCCCTTCTCCTGCCCCTGCCTTGCAGCTTGTCCCCGAGCACCCAGCCAGCAGCAAGGAGCTCGTGGTCAGGGCGGGCTGTGCTGTCCCTGCGTGGTTTCCCAGGCTGCAGCTCCCACCTGCAGCCCACGGCAGAGCCCAGCACTCCTGGCTGCCTGCAGCATCCCAGCTGGGGCTGGACACAGCCCAATCCACATGCCAGCACGGGCTCCTGGGAGTGCTGGCACTCCCAGGCTCTGTGGGCAAGCACGGAGGGAGTGCTGCCAACGCAGTGCCACGAGCCCTGGAAACCAGCGCTAAACCATCTCAATTTTCATGGCTGCTGTGCCGTGCATCCTGCCATCCTGTCTCTCCCAAGAAGGAGGGAGCAGCTCCCTTTGAGGCCCAAAGCAGCTCATCCCCAGCCCAAGGGAGCCTCGGGCACTGCAACGCTGCTGGGCAGGCGGGCACTGACCAGGGCAGCCTCCTCCTCTCTTTGTGCAACTTCTCTGACAACCTCCTTCCCTCCGGGCCTTTTGTCCCGGGCGCTGTCCCAGCACTTCCCGGAGCTGCCAGCCCGCCCTCCCCAGCAGAGCAGGGCGGTGGCACAGGGCTGTCCCAGCTGGAGGCCGGGCAGCGCCGTGTCCGGAGGAGAGGCGACCACAGGGGACACCGGGGCCTCCCTCCCTGACACTGCGAGGGCAGCTGGGCTGCAGATCTTGTTTATCAATTCCTTTTGTGATGCACATTAAATATATCCCACAACAGAGACACTTCTCCTCCTCTCTCTCCTCTCCTTTTCCCCAGCAAAGCCCTACAAGTGCTGCTTGCTGCGGCCTCATTTTGCATCATCATCATCATCATCATCATCATCATCATCATCATCATCATCATCGTCGCACTCATCATATAAAACAGAAATCTATTCCATCAAGCACTTAACATAAATATTAAAATAATGGAAGGGACAAAATATAAATCTACATACAACTTCATGACTACCATAGCACCTATTACCATGACAAAGCAAATTCTGGTTCAAGGGGAAGGGAAGGGGGATGAGGAGCAAGTTAGGAAGAGGAACTTCGACTGTCATTAAATATGTAAATCACTCTTTCAAAATTCTTTTTTTTTTTCTTTTTTGTTGTTTTGTTTTTGTTTTAAGGTTACCAACCTTATTAAAATTCATTCCACTAACCAGCTCGTTCTATGTCACTATGGATACCAAAGAACCCTTTAAAAAAACTCGGGCGAGGCGGGGGTTTCTCGGAATAAAAACAAAACAAAACAAAACACGGCGACTTTTTGTTGGTGCTTCCATGACAAGTCCTGCCACGCGCCCCTCCCCTGCACCCACCAGTCCACAGAAGGGCAATTCTTTTACAAGTCCAGTTCTCAGTCTCCCAGGATGAGCTTGACAAAAGAGGCGACGTCTGTCTCTTTGGATTCGTGCAGGGTGAAGAAAGGATGTTGCTGGGAGAGGAAAGAGAGAAAAAACAGCAAAGTTTATTATTTGCCACGCTGAGGGCTGCTGCAAAAAGCTTTTGAGACCCTCCTCGAGATGGTGAAGAAGGGTTTGTCCTTAGCATTGGAATACTGGGCTTCTACAGCTCAGGCAATTTGGGGAGCACAAGGGCTGCTCCATGAAATTGTGATGGATGCCTCCCAAACCCTGCCCTGGCTGGCAGGGCTGAGCTGAGCAGCTATGGAGGAGAGGGGAAGGCTTAGCAAACACTCTCCTCCATCTGCCCCACAACACCCCCCAGAGTACCCATCCCACACACCAGCTCTGCTGCGAGCACCTCGAGCCTTGCTGACTGCACTGGTTCTCCCTCAGCTTCCTGCTTTATCTGTGTTTTCACCCTCTGGGGACTCCTGAGCCTCAATTCTTCCCTGAACTGCCCCTCTTCGCAGCAGGAGAGGCTCCTTCACCCCAGCCACCACTGGGGAAAGCCATCCCTACTGGAAAGCCATCCCCATTGGGGTGTTGAAGTGCTCCATCCTGACCAACACAGGCACACAGCCTGCCAGAAATCCTGCCTGCCTTTCAGCACAAACAGAAAAACAAGTGAGGAGTGCAAACACAGCCAGATCCCCGACAGCAACAAAGGGCCCTCTCTACCAGCACCTGCAATTCAGTTTGGTACTGAGGGCTGCAACACACCCAGCTGAGACCCCACCTGAAAACCCCCAAAAGCCTGTTTGACACCCACTGTGCTGGCAGATGATGGGATTTATTTGTATGGAGGGTGTCAGAGAGAACCAAAAGGCAGCCAGGGCCCTGCAGGGGTCATGGTGATCTCTGCTCTGTACAAGGCTCGGGGAGCCCATTCTGATTTCCATCCCTCTCGTTTCACATCAGATTTTTAAAGACAATTTGGGATTTCTGGGGTTTTTTCCAAGCTGCCCCTCACCTCAGCCCCTGAGCATTGGCTGTTTCAAGGATCTTTCATGGCAGTGGTCAAGTGGACAGAGAAGAGCAAAGAAAAGAAACTTTTCAAGGTGGAAAGTAATCCAGGGAATCGGACGAGGCAGCTCTGAGTGCTGGGAAGCGATCCAAAGACACACCAGTAAGGAAGAGGAAGCACAATTATGTGGGAAACAAGGCTGGAATGGGTTGAGGCAAAGATCCAGGCAAAACTTAAGGTCTCCCTAGGTCAGACAGTCACAGGAATTGAAGTGTCCTGGATAACTCCGAGAGGTGACCCCACTGGGCTGTCATCAGCCCAGCCTGATGGCCCTGCTTTCCCATCCACTGAAGTGACACCCAAAGCAGAGCCACTACAGCCTGGAAACACCCCAAGAAGTGTCCCAGGGGTGGCAGCAGTGCCCTCCAGCCCTGCCACAGCCTGGAAACACCCCAAGAAGTGTCCCAGGGGTGGCAGCAGTGCCCTCCAGCCCCGCCTCCCGGGGAACTCAGCCCTCTGCAGGACCTGAGCCTGGCATGGAGCCCCTGTGCCAGAAGGGATGTGCAGACCACCAGTCCCGTGGCAGTTTCACACTCCACTTCACCTGGGGCAGTGCGTTTTTAAATTAAATTAAGCACCCATATCGCTTTTCCTGATGCTCAAGATAGCACAGAGTCACATTTTCCATGAGAAACCTCAATTCCACAGGAAAGCAAGGGAGCAGTCGTGGTCTAAATGACAAGTCCAATCCAGCACCACAACTGAATGCTGTAAGAGAGAGGAAAAAACCCCAACAAAACAGCAACCCTCAACCACAGGACCTCACAACATCCATGTCAGCCATAAAATACCACAGCATTGAGATACTCTGGAGAGGTGATCCAAGAATCTAATTCAATAGAAATGCACTCCCTTGCCAAAGGGTATTGATGCTGCAGCAGACAGAGCTGCTTTGGTGAACCTTTTCTTGAGAAAAGGCCATTTGGCAAAGTTCAGAAATTTGCTTAAAATATATAAGTGTATTTATTTAATAATATAATCCCCCCCAAAAAAAGCTGGAAAAAAAAAGCCATAAATCTCAGACTTCCCTTTGCTTGAAACCAGTCTGAGGGCAAGCTGTGTGTCAATCAGATCTAGCTATATTTTAATTGCATTACAGGGCCCAGCAGCAAATGCCACAGGAATTATTCACTGCTTACAACTCAGGGTCGTGGATTTCCAGGTAAAAATCACCTTCAAGCCTGGCACCTTCTCACCTCTGAGCAGAAGGTGAGAGGTGGTGAGGGGTCTGATGGCATAATGCACATTCCAAAATCTCTAGGGTAGGGAACACCAGTGCCTGAGGAAATCCTGCAGCAGCTTCTACCCTTAATCCAGGTGATCTTGCCACTGAGACTGGACAGGGGTGGGAATGTAGGGACAAGCAAGCACTTGGGTCAAGTTCTTCAGAAATAACAAATTCAGGCACCTTCCTGCCTTTAGAAAGCTGCAAATTGTGTGAGAGTAAAAAAGGATTAAATGTCTACAGGAGGGAAACACCAACTCCCCAAGCTCTCGTGCTTTTTGCCAGCTTTTAGGAGCACCAGGATCAATACCAGAAAGTCAGGACAGAGAGAAAGTCAGGACAGAGAGAAAGGCCACAAAGCTGTGGAGCCCAGGCAGAAAAATCTGTTCTTGCCAGCTGCAGCCCAGAGCTCTGGCTGGGCACACACCAGAGCCCTGATCTCCCCTGTTACCAGCCTTGATTGGCATTTTCCTCTTTAGCTACTCCTCAGTTACCCCTCACAGGCACCAGGTGAAATTCAGTAACTGGAATTATCAGTCACAGACTCGTCTCTGTCCCCAGGATGCAGGAATCACTCTGTCCAAAAGTCTCCTCTCCAAGGCACCAGGGCAGCAAAGCCCACTTGGCCCTGGGCTCCTGCAGCCCCTGTGGAGCATTTGTGGCACACTGAGGTGTCTGAACAATCACACAAACCCCACAGGGGGATTTTAGCCTCGCTAACTGAACCTTCACAGCCTCACTCTTGTCCATTACCTGCTTTAAGATGTATTTTCTCCCTTGATCTGACTGGAAAAGCATCTGACTGAGATTTCTAAGAGCATCTCTGATTCGCAGTCACCCTCCCGGGACTCTGAAGTGTCACGACTCTCACACCTGCTATGAAAAAAGAGATGCAAAGCATCCCAAATCACCACAACTATTGGAATCTCTGCTTTCAGCAACTCACCGTGACCCCCTTCAGCTCTGAACACACTGCTTGATGCAGCCACACTCACCATAAGCTCTGGGTATGTTGGCCGTTCTTTGGAATTCTTCTTCAAGCTTTAATTGGGGGAAAAAAAAAAAGAAAAAAATTAGAATTGACATTCTGTCTGCAATTTAAGTAAGGCCATAAAATTGTACCATGACAAAAGCAAGGTTTAAAGACTCTGCAGAGTAAGTTCAGCTACTCATCCGAGCTGAGCAAACAATGGCCAGCATGGAACAGTGCTGGGTACCAGAGCTCGATGCCCACCAAGACATCTGCAGCCACCAAAAACACCACTTAAAACACTGCCTCTTGTTTGGGGCCAGGTACAACTGGGAGTGTGGGTGCTCTCCAACAGGCCACTGACTCAGGGAATGGATTCAGCCTCCCAGCTCTGCCTGGGAGCAGTGACTGAGTAGCTCCAGAGCACGTGTACAACTGTTTGTTTATCACCGTGCTGTTATCAGCGGGGACGGTTCCATGGGACATCCTTTTTTTCTCCTCTCCTACAACAGATGGCCCTGGAGGGTTGTAGCTGGAAGTTATTTTGGTTTCCCTCCAGCAGAAAATAGCTTTTAAAAGACAGGACGTAATCTCTACTCACTTCCTGGCAGTGTATTTAGGGGAAAGACACTTGGAGCAACTTGAAAAGATCTTCACACACGTACACGGCGGTGGCGGGGAAAAGGTGTCACACTGAGCAAAACAAAAGTGAGAACCTCTGCTGGGATTTGCTGGAGCCCAGAGGAAGCAGAGGACACACACTGAATAGATATTTCCTGCTTGCTGTGTGTGGAGGGCTCGTGTTCAGTGTCATGTTGTGAATGAACAGAGGAACCCGGTGCCGATACGTGCCAGCAGCGCCGGCCCGAAGGTACGGGATGTGTCACATCCTCCCGGCTCCACAGCAGCCCCAGCCAAGATGACAAGGTGAATTTCAAGGTTAGCTGTGTCCAGATTTGGTTTAGGTCTCTTAATTTAGACTCTCTGCCAAAAACAAATAAAATTCATTCCCAGGTTACTAATACCAGGAAATCTGGTGATAAGTCACTGAAATCAGTGTAAATTTTCAGGAATGAAGTTATATTGGGATCTGATCCTGACTCAGATATCCCAGGAACCTTTCTGCAGCGCCTACAGGTGATCAGACTTCACTGCCTCAGGCAGCAGATAGATAAACAGAGACCTAAGCCAGGCTTGAGATATAGAGTGGATGTGACCTGGTTTGGAGTCAGAAGAAATTCCCAGACCCTGAACAACACAAAACTGGTGCAGAGTTCACCATCCCAAGTCCCTGATACTCTGCTGGCAGCCAGGGACCTTCAGTGACCCTGGAGGTCAGGATTTGCAGATAGGAATCCCCAAAGTGGCTGTGGATGTAACTCCTGAAGCAGCCACAGCCTGAGCTGCAAGACACAGGGCTTGGAAGAGCAAATCCCTCAGAGAGGAACAGCCTGGCTGGCACAACCAGGCAGCTTGGAAATAGCAGCTCCAGCAGCACTGTTTGGAGGAACAGCAGCTGCTCCAAATCCTCAGCGTGGGCCTCACAAAAACAGGGGGCAGCTTGTGAGAGGGTTTTTCCAAGGCAGCTCCCACCTCTCCCAGCCCTAGGGCAGGGTGGGCATGGCAGGTATTCCCCAGCGTGGGCCAGGAGCCGAGCAGCTGGACCAGGGGGACATGAAAACACGTTAGAACAGGACTGTGAAGAATCCACACACGGGCACTGAGAGTCCCCAGGCGGGAGCAGCTGATCATCCCCTTCCTGGGTCAGGGCAGGGCCGGCCGGGCCCCGGCACTGGCAGCGCTGGAGCAGTCTCACATTTCTCTGTTTGTCGATCTGCCCTCCTTTCTTGGCCTCCAGGCAGACCCAGCAGCCACCTGCCAACTTGGCAGGCGGGCGGGTGGCACTGCAGCGCCTGGAAAATCAAATCCTGCTGCCGGCGGTTTCCAGGGAAGCCGGAGGGAGCGGCCGCCAGCGCTCTGAGCCACGGCGAGGGCAGGCTGTGCCTGAGCTCTCCCCGCAGCCTGCAGACAGCAGCGTGGCTGCTCCAGCCCTCTCCTGCAGCAGCCAGACGCTCCCGCTGCTCCTGGATCCCGGGGGAAGCGGTGCAGCAGCCCCAGGGCCCGGGAGAGGGACAGACACCACGGGGCAAAATCTGCCCTTGGAGCCACGTCCCCTGAGGGAGGATTTATATTCCATATCCTGCTGCCCTTCCCAGGCTTGGGGACACGAGCTGCCTGGCTGCACCTGCTCGCCTGTGCTGCTGCTGCAGGGGCAGTGGGAGCCTGTGTGTCCCCACAAAGCAGTGAGCCTGCTGCTCAGAGAGACTCCCGGAGCTGCCACCAGCCTTGCTGTGCCTGCAGGGTGCCAGGCACCTGCACAGTGAGGGTATGGAGGCCCACCCCTTCCTCAGGGAATGTTCTGCCCAAAATTGGGGCTGTACCCCCGAGAGCTGCCTGTGGAGATGGGCACCAGCAAAATGAAGGAAGGCAGGGCTGGGGAGAGTGAGGGGAAGGCAGCGCTGGGGAGAGTGAGGGAAAGAGGGAATTTTTACCATTGCGAGGTAAAATCGACGAACTCCGCTGAGAACTTGTCCGCTGGGAGCTGCGGCGATGGCTCCTCCACCACCTGCTTGAGCTGCTGGAAGGGCGTCCCCCAGGAGTCGTAGGGGAAGCGCAGGATGGCCAGCTCGATCTGGGGACACAGGGCCCAGGCCTCAGGACTTGGGGGGGGACACTGCACAGCCCACACACCCCACAGATTCGGGATGCCCCTGTGCCCACCCAGGGGTGTGTTTTTGTAGGCTCCACACAAATGGGGATGTTCAGCCTCGAGATAGGAACATTCCAAGGAGATTTTAGAGCCCCTTGCAGTGCCTAAAGGGGGCTTCCAGAAAGGAGGGAGAGTGACTTTTTTCCATGGGCAAACAGTGATAGAACAAGGGGGATTTGTTTAAAAGTAAAAGAGGAGAGAGATTGGATGGCAGGAGGAAATTCTTTCCTTGTAAGGGTGGGGGAGCCCTGACACACGGTGCCCAGAGAAGCTGTGGCTGCCCCTGGATCCCTGGAAGTGTCTAAGGCCAGGGCTTGGAGCATCCTGGGGTAGTGCAAGGTGTCCCTGCCCAGGGCAGGGGGTGGAATGAGATGATCTTTCAGGTTCTTTCCTACCCAAACCATGTTGGAATTCTATGATTTCCTCATCCCACCTTGCTTATCCTCCCACAGCAAACATGAGAAACAGGAGGAGACTCAGACAGCTCCAAATTCAATCCCCTGCCACCCCTGTGTCAGACATCTCCTGGCAAAGGCTGGCAGTTAAAACCAGCCCTGCACTGCCCAGGGGAACTGCGCTGTCAGAGGACTTTGGGAGCAGATGGATTCCCCCAAAATGCTGCATGGGAGGCACCCCCATCCCTGCACTCTCTTCCCTGCTCTCCTTTCCCATCCCTGCTCTCCCACTCCTGCTCTCCCATCCCTGCTCTCCTCTCCCATCCCCGCTGTCCCGTCCCCGCTCTCCCGACGGGGCCTCTGTGAATTGTGAGCGCTGCGAGGATGTTTTGTGCCGGGAGCCCAACCTGCCGCAGCTCCCGTGCCTTAGCCCATGCTGCCATCTCCCGGCAGCCGCGGCCCCCACACCCCACAGCAGCTCCCTCCTCATTCCCGACCCCGTGACACCTTCCCCGTCCCCTCCTGACTTATTCCCGTTCCCACCCCGCCACCTTCCCAGGCAACCAGTGCCCCCAGTATCACTGTGGGGAGGAAAATGAATCCCTGAGGTACACTGAGCCCTCCTGGCTGCCGGCAGCCCCCAGGTGACCCTACCATGGTGATCCCCAGGCTCCAGATGTCAGATTTGACGCTGTATCCCTTCTGGTTCAGCTCCGGGTTAATTCTCTCAGGCTGCCAATGGAGACAAAGGTGGATGAGGAGCAGGGATGCCCCAGTGCCCTGCCCACCCCAGGGTGGCTCTCTCAGGGTGGCAGCCCTTAGCCCGCTCTCCTGGTTGTGCTGGGCCCAGCTGGTTCCCCAACCTCACCAGTAAGGGCAGGCACTGAAATGGGCCACCAGAAGCAGGTGGCACCTGCAGCAGGGCTGGGCTGGTGAAGCTGACCTGGCACAGCTGGCACAAAGGGGCTGACAAGCCTCAGTTCTCCAGGAGTGCTTCCACCCCATTCAAGTGCTCCACAGAGGGTGAATCCTGAACAGCAGCTCCCAGGAGGAGCCCGAGGGACCTGATCCCTGCGGACTGTTTTCCTTCCCCATGCTATTGTCCCCACGAGGCAAATGGCAAACAGGCAACTCCAGAGCCTTCCCCAAGATGAGGGTGAGGGGAGAAGGCAGCAGGAAGCTGTGCCCAGGAGATGTGATCTGACCCACGAGATCCGTCTCCCCTCCCCAGGGGATTGTATCCCGTAACTTCAGGGCTACGTCTTCCCAAACGAATCCCCAGCCTAGATCAGCCCGAGGCTGATCCTTCCCACAGGCTCATGTTCCTTTGGCTGCTCCCCACGCAGCTTCTCAACTTACAGCCATGTAAGGTTTGCATCCTGCATCCATGGTTTTAGCAACCGAGTCAACGAGGTAACCGCTAATCCCAAAATCGCACATTTTCACCTGCCCCTGCGTATTGATCAACACGTTAGAGGGCTTTACATCTGCAAGAAGGAACACACACCACAGTCACTGTCACGTGGGGGTGGCTGGGCCAAGCCACAAACAGCCACAGAGGGTCCTATCAGCAGAGGGCACCCAAGGAGTGCAGCTCCGGGCATGCCAAAGTCCCGCTGGCTGCGGCCGTGGAGCGTTCAGGTGACAGCCTCGTGGGGCTGTCATGTGTGCTGCCAGTGTCCCTGCACTCACACCCTCCCCTCTCTGGTCTAGGGGAGCAGGAGGTAACTCTGCACACCACCATCACATCCCGCTGCTCGGGGAATGGTCACAGACGTCAGGGGAGCAGCTCCGCAGGCTGGGTGATGCCACGGGGTGTCTGCAAGGGGCTGCAGCTCTGGCACAGCCCTGCAGGTCTGCAATCATGCCAGCAAAAGGAAAAACCCACAGGGGAAGGATGTGGGGCAGGAAAGGCTGAAAGGGCTGCAGGGCAAGGAGGAAGCAGTAAACTGAGACAAGGACCAAAGGTCCAGAAATGGTCTCTGATTTTAAGGCTACAAAACCCAATGGCAGCAGGAGAGTGGGAGCTCCATACCCCAGGGAAGTCAGGCCAGGGTCTCATCTCTCTATTACTGCCACATTTATCTCTCTCATCAAGGCTTTACAATCCCTGGGGTGTTCACACTCCCATCAGGCTCCTGAGGGCAGCTACAGTCCCCAGCAGAGAGGGGAATTAAGGCACCCAGAGCTGCCAGGAAGGGCTGTCCATGGGAGCACGGAGGTGCTCTGCACAGCAAGCAACGGCTCTGTGAGGTTAATCCCAAATGCAATCTTGCCACAGGTGACCCTGCTTTCTCTGGGATGCTCCAAAGGGAGCAATCCTTTCCCTGCTGCCACCCAGAAATAACAGGTCACTTCCTGAACATCCTCTGTGTCCACATGATAAAGAATGAAACAGAAGAGCTGAAACACCCTTTGAAGGACTCCAGAAGCTCTGTTTGAATCCTGCTTAGTAGAACTGGAGGTTTACAGCTCATTAATGTCTGCTCTCTAATCAGCATTCTGCAATCAAAAGCCTCAGGTATCCAAAATCCTCTCCCATCTGTTACTATGCTGAAATAAGATAATTTTCAGGGGAAATCAAACAAGTACACAGAAACCCAGCAGCCAGGCAGGGCTTTCCGCCTCCTGTAAGTGATACAGACAGCAGAAATTCAACCCCCAGCCACAGGAAGAATATACCCAGTGCCACTGCACTCTGCTGCTTCCCAGGCACTCACACACTCCAGGGAGGGCTCTTTCCTCCTCATGACAAACTGAAAATGACCCCTTAAAAATAAAGGTGTCAAGCAGCAATTGAAAACTTGTTTCAGAGTGTGTTCACAGCAGCTTTGAGATGCTCCAGAGGGAAAAATGTCAGAAGAGTTTAAGGAGGGAATTTATGATTTCATTTGAGGCTGTTTTAGGTGTCAGACTGTTCTGCTCCACTGGTGCTCAGGGAAGCTCATGGAAAGGCTGGATCAGCATGAGGATGAGGCTGGCAGGGAGATCCCTCTCACTGCACAGCAGCACAGAGCCACGGGGCTGTGGGACAAACCTTGGTCCAAAGCTCTCCAAGGCTGGGGGAACAGCCTGGCTGAATTTCACAGCTGATGAAGCAGATCATGGATTTAGGGAAATGCAGCCCTTTGTCCCCCACCTCAGGGAAACACTGGGACCAGCAGGCAGATTTTAAGGAGCAAACAGCAGCCACCTCCTCTGCCTGGGTTTTGCTGCAGTCATGAGATGCTGGGGACTATTTCTGCTGTCAAAGGCTCACTTATCTCGGGTATTTTGGGAGCCCTTGCCAGGCTGGGAGCAGGGCAGTGTGTGCCTGGCACTCACCTCGGTGGATCACGGAGAGCTTACTGTGGAGATGTTCTAGTGCTTTTACAATCTGAAATGACAAATCCACAGTCAATCACAGCTGGCAGTGCCACGAGGAGGAGGAGGAAATGATGCCTGGCTTCACCCCCAGACCTGCCTGGAGGGAAGGAAAACCACGTCCCCCACAAGTCCTGCACCCTCCCAGCAGCCTGGGGTGTTGGTGGGTACCCAGGGATCTCCCTGGGGGCTCCAGGACCCTGATGAGAAGGGAAAGGAGCTGCACGAGCCTCCCCACATCTCACACTGGGCCATCTCTCCACCACGTGTATGGATGGCACATTTCGGGTAATTTGTGGCTTATAAATAACATCACTTCAGCCCAGACATGTGAGGCCAGCTGGGAATGTCCCCATGGGCTGGCACATGGACCATGCTCTTCCTGGTGCAAATGCAGCAGGGAGCTTGGGTCAGGAAGGACTTGGCTTAGAAGAGAAACCCCTTCCCTGCCCTCCTCACCCTGCTGCTACTCACAGAGACTGCGATTTTCCCCAGGATGTCCTCGGGAATCGTCAGGCCTTTGTCAATGACATGTTTGTAGAATTTGTCCAGTGAGGTATCCATCAGCTCCATGCAAATCCACACATCTCCCTGGAGAGTAAAGCAAGAAGATACCCAGATATTGGAACATCAAAACATCCTTCTCTCTCTTTTCTTCTTCTCCCTCCCTCCCTCTCATCCATCCTTCCATCCTTCCATCTTTCCTTCCCTGTTGTTTAACACTCATTCAGCAGAGCTGTCCTGGGCTTTCTTTTCCCAGCTCTGGAATTCAGTGCTGTTCACATTCCCTACCATTTAGGGCGTACTCTTCCCAAAGAACAGCCCTGGTAATTTAGGAGCCCAGAAAGTTATCAGGAACTGAGGCTCCCAATGCCCAGCCAGGAAAAGTTCAGCTCTGCAGAGCTGTGCTTAAAGCTCTTCAATAAATCCTGCTTTCCAGAGCTTTCCCCACTTCTCCTCCACATGGAGGAAACTGAGCCAGGGCAGTTTGAACACTGAGGGACCAGGCTGAGAGCTGGGGGCTGTCCCCACACTCACAGTAAGTGACACATCCTTAGGCCAGGACTGAGCAAAGCTCCGTGTCCAGGGGGAGATTAAATCCCTGGCACTTGGAGGAAGTCCAGGGGTGGGAATGCAGAGCCTGGGAGAAGGGGCAGTGCCAGGAAGCCTCACCTCTCTGAAGAGAGCCCCGTAGAAGGTGACAGTGAAGGGACAATCCACTGTCCTCATGGAGATATCCAGGTCCATCAAGAGCCTCTTCTGCTCCTGGCTGTTCACCGTGGCTCGGATCCGCTGCAAGGCACAGCGTGTCAGGGCTGGCTGCCCCAGGGCCCTGGCACCACATCTGGGCCCTTTCTCCTGGACCCTTCCAGCACCCCTTGTGCCACCCTTTATCACCACCTTTGCCACAGGCACGTGCCCAGCCCAGCACCCACAGCAGGGGCACCCAGGGGTCTTCTCACCACCGGTGGTTTTGCACTTCCCTGCAAACACCACTCTTTATGCAAGAGCCAAAAGAAAGAAGTGGCTTGGGAAAGGAGAAAGGAGCAGGAAATCAAATTCAAGGCTGGTGGAAAACTCTGACTTCTCTGGGATGCTCCAAAGGGAGCAATCCTTTCCCTGCTGCCACCCAGAAATAACTCCCTGAAGATCCTCTGTCTCCACGTGATAAAGAATTAAATAGAAGAGCTGAAACAGTCAGGGTGGACATCTACTAAATCAGCAGCTCTGGGGCACAGGAGAGGGCTCCAGCCCTGCACCAGAGCCCACGGCTTTGGAAAATGGGCATTTCCCAGTCTCCCAGGATGTCCTTGATTTGAAATACCTGGAAACCCTTGGCTGCCAAACACCACAGCAGGGCAGGCACAGCCCACCACAGGCCACACACGTGCTCCAGGCTGCTTGGCCAGAGCCCCTCGGGGTCAGTAATGGGACAGAACTGAACTGCTCAGCATCACAGAGAGCCTGAATGCTCCTGCTGTGCCCAGCTGAGAGCTTCCACCGCCCTCAGAGAGGTCTCTGGCAGTTTGGTGAACACCAAAGCAAACAAGAAGACCAAAAGCAGAGCACAGAAACCCTGGGACACAGCCCAGCCAGCACCCACAGCAAAGTCTACCCACAACTGAGCAGCAAAGAGTTTTCCTTCAGTTTGCTCAGAGCTTCCAGCTCTGCATCTCTTACTCTGAAAGGAAACTAAAATTCAGCCAAGCAGAAACTGGTCCTTCCCAAACTACAGTTTTTCCCATGACCATTTCCCTAATCTCCAAATTTATGAGTCTAAGCTGTTGTTATGAAAACTTTTCATGATAGGATCTACAAGCCTGCCATGAGTCAAGATCCCACTGCGGCAGGCAGAACGTGAAAATCCCAACAAAAACTTCCTGTTCCAAGGAGACTGAGAAAGTCCCAGATGAAGAAGATTCTCTGGTGCAATTAGATTTATTCATCTTTATAATTATGAAGTGAATCTGAGGTGCTACAGCAAAGAAAATATGTAAATTTGAATGTCTATGTGTATTTTAAAAATGATGGTGTATTGAATCCTGGGAAAACAGGGACATTGTGGATAAAGGTGAGCAGTGTGATTGATGCACTACAATGCTGGAGCACTACACTTCTCAAACACCCCCTTTTTCCTGGTTAAAAACCCAAATGTCCCTCGGCCCCTGAGCAGAGGGAGGATTTCAGGAGGAAAGCAGCAGACCGCAGGGGAGGAAGGAGGGGATCCCGAGCGTGCCCAGCCCCGCGGCTCACTCTACCTTCACTGCCATGATCTGCCCGCTGGGCACGTGCCGCATCTTCTCCACCACCCCGTACGCACCTCGCCCCAGCTCGGAGATGGGCTCCAGGTCATCGGCCTTCACCTCAAAGTTCTGGGGGACAAAAGCCATCAGTGGACCCTGCTCCTTGTCCCCCCGTGCTCCCAAAGTGCGGCCCCTGTGGCACCTCCTCGTCCCCGGTGTCCCCGGTGCTCAGGGGGGCTGGCATGAGCTCCCAGCCCTGGGATCAGCCACCACCACGGCCCCAGTGAGCTCTGAGGGGACGTGTCTGCTGGGCTCTGGGTCACAGCAGCACACTCAGGGCATGGGTGAGGTTGGAAGGGACCACGGTGGGGTCAGCTGGGCCAGCTTCCCTGCTCAGGCTGTGCTGAGGAGTGCCCTGAGCAGGGCAGGCACACAAGGACCATCCCCTCAGTGGGATGCTCTGCCCAAGAGCCACCCACGGCCCAGTGCCATGGAATCATGGATCACAGAGTGGAACCATGGATCTCAGCTGGAATCATGGAATGGTTTGGGTGGGAGGGACCTTAAAGCCCATCTCATCCCACCCCCAGCCATGGCAGGGACACCTCCCACTGTCCCAGGGTGCTCCAAGCCCCATCCAACCTGGCCTTGAACACTGCCAGGGATCCAGGGGCAGCCACAGTTTCTCTGGGCACCCTGTGCCAAGGCCTCCCCACCCTCCCAGGGAAGACTTTCCTCCTAATATTAATCTAACCCTACTTTTTTTAGTTTTGATCTATTTCCCCTTGTCCTGTCCCTCCCAGCCACCTTCAGCTGGCAGCGCTTTCCTCTGAGGGCTGGGATGGAAAACACCACAGCAGCTTCCCCCCAGGCTTCTCTCTTCTTCATTTTCAATCTTACTTCATTTTACTTTCTTTCCATCCTCCTCTTCCCCCAGTCACGGAAACACCTCCAGGTATTTTAAAGCTTATTTCTCCAGACCTGCAGATGGGCCACATACCAGCTGAGTGTGCCCCATTTTCAAACCAGGGAGGATTTATTTTGTCCACATCATTTTCTCCTCCTGCCTTTACACAAAAGATGACCTTGTCTGGACCCTGCATCCCTGCCCTTCTCCTTTCTGACACGATATTGTGCAGCCGCTCGATTTTTTATTATTACTATTACTATTACTATTATTATTATTATTATTATTATTATTATTATAACTTTTGCATGTTTCACATCTGCCTCTGCCTCTAAACCTAGCCAGTCTGCTGCAAGCACAACCCCATCAGTCAATCACCCTGCAGTGGGTGAGAATGAGCTGATTCCCAGGGAATAATCCCACACGGCTTTTTGCCGGCGCAGCAGAAAAAATCCCTGCAGCCCGCCACGAGCAGCCTGGGGATGCCACAGAGAGCAGGCAGACACCCTGGGAATGTGCACAAGGAGCCCTGACTAACATTTTGGAGTCACAGCAAAGATTTAGGCACCTCTGAGTACCTGACACCGCTCCTGCTGCTCACCAGGAGCCTCTCCAAAAACACGCTTGGAGTGCTCGCCTCAAACGAGCAGTGGAGTTTAAAGGAGAGGGAGAGGAGGGAAAGTGGCTTCCCCTCGGGATCAGGGAAGTGTGGGACTGCTGGTGAAAGAGGGAGCCCATCCTAAAGGCACCTGGCTGCACAAACAGGTCACAGATCCATGGGAAATGCAGGCCAAGGTGTGCCACGGATCCGTGCCTGGAAAAGAACCGAGCTGCTCTTTGCACGGCCCCAGTGCCTCCCGCACGGAGCCCCTCTGGAGCACTGGAGCCCCCCGAGCACTGGAGCCCCTCTGGAGCACTGGAGCCCCTCTGGAGCACTGGAGCCTCCCCTCGTCCCTGGCACTGCAGGCAGAGGTGATTTTTGTGGAGCAGGCACTTGCTCCAGCAGCAGCAGCATTTTCTCTGCCTCTGTGCTGCACCATTTTCATCTCACACTGTTGCCACCTCCCAGCCCCTGCTCCAAGCCAGGGAAAACACAAAATCCAAAATGAAAGGAAAGCCTCCAAAGACAGGCATTTTAAACCACTACTGGATTAGCATTTCACTGCATGAATTACCTCGCTGACACCGAGGCCTGTCTTTGGCACCTCATAAATTTATTGTCCAGCTTTTTAAAGTGCTTTTTTGAATTCTGCTCTGCCTTTTTCTCCTATCAAAATAACTGTCCTGGGGTTTGTTTTTTACCCTGCTGGGTTTTTTTAGACCACGTGGACTGGTTTCCATGCTGGCAGAAGGATTTCCTTCCAGGGCAGGAACATCTATCCTGAGTGCAGCTCCTGAGGAGATGACCCTCGATATCAGCAGAGGGAAATATTTTGGGTGAAGGCTTTAAATCAGCCAAGGAACTGCAGAGGAGAGTAAACCAACCCTGTTAGCAACTCCCTTGCTTTATAATGGTTATTTCCAGGGGATTAGCTGCACCTTAGTGCAGCAAGGAAGGAATTTCCATGGTGGAAAATATGAAAGGGAGCCCACGTGTCATGGGAGGCAAAGGGTGAGTGCTGGGGGCACCTTCAGCAGGGCAGTGGCAAGCAGCAGCTCCAGCTGGCCACGGGGCCAGGCTGGGGTGCCACCCACACAGCCCTGCCTGGAGGAGCACAAACACCAGGTGCCACTTAAATATTTATGGCTGGAAGTGGCTCAAAAGCCCCCAGAGCTCATGAGCTCCCAGGTTGGATCTTCTCAGCTTTTATTCATCCAGCAACTGCCTTTCCCTTTCAAATGCTAATCCTTTCAAGTAAAGTGGGTTGCATTGTTTATAATAGCTGCTATTTCATTATCTGCCCTTTTTTGGGGGGTCTGAAGGGAAGCAATCCCACAGGCAGCCAGCCTGGGATGGTCCCAGAGGTCTCTCAGCCTTACCTCCTCACCAATAGAGATGTAGGCTTTGGAGTCCAGATCTCTGGGTGGCCTGCACGAAAGAAAAGGGAAAACAACTGAAATATTCCCTACAAAGATCAATTTTCCCTCGGTGAGTAAATCCAACCCCCAAGCCATCCTTTCACACCTTCAGGCTGGCAGCCCTGAGCAGCCTCCTGGCACAGCCAAGATCCACAAAGTCACCCCAAAAATGGCTCAGAAAAAAGAGACTGGAATTGGCATTTCTACCCCCAGTTGGCCCCTACAGGAACCCAGAGGGATTCACTGGCAAGCACCAACTCTCTGCCAGCCTGTATGAAAAATGCATTAAATGGGCACAAACACCTACAGCTGCTATAAATCATCACCTCAGTCCCCCAGCACAGGTTAAGGGGCTAAAACCACTCAATCCTCAGGGAAACAGAGAAAGCCAAGCAGGCTGGAATTGCAAAAAGTGCCTTAAAAGCAGAGGGATTCTTTCTACAAGGCTGAGCAGGCCTTGACCAAGTGCCTGTTACTCAAACTGGTGCCCAAGTGCCACACCAGTCCAAACTGGGGGCCCATTCTGGTTTTTATCTTTTGCTGCACCATTAAGCAGCACATGGACCCAGATGGGCACAGGGTGATGGGCTGAGACCCCCTGAGAAACACAAGGGTCATGAAACTATCACAGAACCCCAGAGTGGTTTGGGTTGGAAGGGACCTCAAAAACCATTAAATTCCATCCCCTGCCATGGGCAGGGCCACTTCCCACCATCCCAGGTAGCTCCAAGCTCCATCCAGCCCGGCCTTGGACACTGCCAGGCTCCAGCCAGGGCTGGAAGGCAGCTGGGCTTGGTGGTTTGCTTTTCCTTCTGCCTCAGTGTTTGCAGACTTACGTGGAGCTTGTCTGTGGTTGCTCAAATGCTTCTTTAGGAATTTTCAGCCCAGGGTTTCTCTTCTTGCCTGAGAAACAAGAAAGGGGCAGAGTTAAAGAAAGGCACTTTTCTTGTTGTTGTTATGATTTGTTTGGGGTTGATTTGCACAGCACAGCTTGTCTGTATTTGTTGACCTTGTTGAACAGAAATGTCCAGCCAGGCTGGTGGGGCAGACTCAGGGCACAGAGTTCAAACATAAAGTGCCTGTGTTGAGCAAGGTTTCATTTAAACCTGTGAGCTGTGGCTGCCAGCTTGGGTCAGAAACCAGGCAAGAGCTCTGGCAAAGGCAGGCCATGAGAACATGCACAGGGAAAGGGATTTCTCCTCCTACCCACGTAGGATCCCTTCAAACATTTCTTAGATTTAAAACCATTCCAGATACAGAAATTCAAACCCTGGGTGAAACATCTTTTTAAAATTGCATCTGAAAGTGCAGATTCTGATTCTGTTTAACTGCATGTTTCATCTCCTGGTCATTAAAGTTATGCAAACCCAGCAAAAATAAAGCAGAATTCAAGTGTGCAGGCTTCAAAGCCATTTGTTTCTATTCACACCGACCAGCCAAGCTTTTCTGAGCTGGATGCAGCTCAAGCTCTGAGGCAGCTCAGCTGCAGCTCTCCTGTAAAGGGGGTCCAAACCAGAGCCAGGCAGAGCAGAGAAACACAAGAACCTTTTTATGACTGCACAGATCCAGCCACATTTCAGCACGGGGGCTTGAATTCATAGAGAAAATAACCTGCAAACATCAGTCATGTCACCAAACCCCAAGGCAAACATCTGGCTGCTTGGCTGGGTAATAAAATCTCTGGTTTACCCCCCCAAAAAAGGCACAAGCATCTAATTTAGGCGTTCTGCATTTTTAACCTAACAATTTATATCAATTACTCTTTCTTTTAAGTGAGTTTTACTCTCTGTTCCCAACCCTCTCTCTCAAACTTCACCTATGCACGTCTGAATTTGTTTTTCCTTTTGACACATCAATAGATGCCTGTGCATCCCAGTGCCAGAGGGGTGCTGGATCAAAGTGCAGGCACCCAGAATGGAAAATTACTTTTATGAATCAATTAATCAATTCAGATTAGCAAGTTTGTTTTTTTAGGGTTTGTGGGCTGTTTTTCTTGTTGTTTTTCTTGTTGTTGTTGGGGTTTTGTTTTGGTTTTGTTCGGGGTTTTTCTTTCTGTTTGTTTGTTTGTTTGGGTCTGGGTTTTTTTAAGTTTTTGGAGGTTTTTTTGGTGGGTTTTTTAGTATTTTTTTCCCTTGTCTGCTCCAAAAGATGGGATCATGCTCACTCCTTTTGACAAAGTCATTCCAGGATGGGGCAGGCTGCAAGAACCCAGCTGACACCTCGTGGGAACAGCATTTATTGGAAACCCCTGTGCACACTCACTGCTGGGATTAAAAATCAACAGAGCTGTGAATGTACATAGGGAAGAAAAAACAGAAAAAAAGCCAATTCTCTGCTCCCAGGAGCTCCCAATCTCACACAGGAAAAGCAAAATAAAAGCAGCAAGGCCATGCAGAAGCACAAAGAACAGCTCTGAGTTTTCCCAAAAATTAAAAGCTGGTCTGTGAGGAAGCAAAACCAATCCTAAAAGCCAGTGGAGGAATTCCTCCAGTGAGCAGAGCTGCTCTTTGAGCCTTCTCCTTCCAGTTTCCCAGCTGTATCCAGAAGGCAGAAGTGAGGAGCCCTGCTGGGCTGGATGCTCCAGACTGCTTTTCCTGCCCACACTGTGCCAAATGCACCTCAGATCCACAGGGATGCTGATGGGGAGGGGAGTTCTGGATGTTGGCACATTACCCAAAAAAAAGCAATCTCAAAACTACAGGTGTGGCAGTGCAGGCAAACAAAATCCTTGCTCCTCTGGCATTTTCTCAGCTGCCATCCCAGCCACCTCTCTGCCTCCTCAAGGAAACGAGACAGCCCCAGGAAAAGCATCTTCAAACTCATTTTGCACATGGAAAACACACAAAAATCCACCAAATTGCCCATGGAGCAACTGCTTCTTTTAGGGCTGAACTGTCCCTGTTAACACTCAGCAGCTGCCTCCTGACAGAGCCCCAGGCCCAGCCCTTCACTCTGCTCCAGTCACGCTGCCACAACCCAAACCCAAACGAGGAACAGGCACAAATTTGCTGGGTTTTTCCCTTTTTCCCATTTTCTCCTTCACAGCTCTGCTTGCACCACCCCGTGTGCTGCCCCTGAGCCTCGGGAACCTGCTCTCAGCAGCTCTGGGAGGCTGAACAGGAACCTGCTGGGAATGAAGCTGATTTGAACTGGACCCAGAACAGGTTGTGCAGCCTTGAATTCGATCGTGGTTCACCAGTGGTGTCAGCAGAACCAGGGAGCAAAATGCCAAACCCAAATAAACATTAAAAGCCTTTCTGCCTCCCGGCGAAATAAAATCTGCACTTTGGAGAGTTTATTTTCCTTGTCTCTTCTTCACAGAACACAATATTTTGAAGCTTTGCCATTTTTTTGAAGCACAATCTGTCCGTGCATTCGAGCTGCCAAGGCACAGGCACAGTTTAACATTCTTTAGGGTTTTCTTTTCAAGAAAGGAGAAAGCAACGACAGTGGCTCGAATAAAACACGGATTTCACGATGGCACCGGGAGGAGGGATCGGAAAAGGGAACTTCCATGGCCAGGATTTGCACCTGCAGCACCCACAGGTGCTGACTCCATGGTGATTTAGTGAATCCTGGGCTGAAATCAGGCGATTTCATGGCTTTTAACTGGATCAGGCCAAATTTCTGAGCTCCTTTTGTTCCTACATCTCTCCAAGCCTCTGGGGCCAAGGTCTGCGAGTGGTTTGCAGGAAGCATCAGCAATCTTGAGCATGGCACTGCTCTGGAACCAGAAATGAGAAGCAGGACCATCCCAGCAGCTGCAGTGGGATGCAGGAACAGGGATTCCCCTTTACCCCAATCCCCAGCTCCAAAATTCAACAGCCCAGCTCCCACGCCCGACTTTCTCCCCAAACACAAACATACTTAAAAGGCTTTTAAAAAAAAAAAAAAAGTAAAATAATAATTGGAAGTCTCAAGATCAGCTCTGTTCTATAGGAACTGCCAAGTAAGTGCCTCGCTGTCACAATAAAATCCCCTGGTTTGCCAGGGCAGACGTTGGCTTGGGGAGATGAAACTGCACAGAAAATCATCTGCACAGGAGCTCCAAATGTGGAGGCAGCTTCACAGCACGCAAAGTTGGACAGTACCTGCTCCATCCACCAGAAAACCAGTATTTTCCACAGCATTTTTATGAATCATTACTATCTTTAGCTTCATTTCCTGGACAAAATCACCATGTGTGTTTATCTGCTGCAAGGGCAAAGCCATGGGCCCATCTCAGCCCTATCTCTGCTCCCAGGAGCTCCCAGTCTCACACAGGAAAAGCAAAATATGTGCCAGAGAACCATGTGACAGAGAAACAGGGCTTTTGGAGATTGCAAATCTGAGAAAAGCAGGTGACTAAACAAAGGAGTGAGACACAAAAACCACCCAAGGTATCCACACACGCCCTGGGTGCCTCAGACACCAAAATACCAGCAACAGGGCTCGATCCTGAGGCAAAAGCTGCCAGTGCAGAGGGTTTGCACTGCAATCCCTTGGGATCTGCAGTAAGGAAAGCCCCACTGAACCTCCCCACGCAGCACAAACTTCAGTGTGGCTCCTTCCACAGAAGGTTCTGCTCGTGGCTCAGCAGATGGGATCATACATCTGCTCCCCAGCACCCAAAACCCCATGAATTTTCTGTGTAAACAACCCCTGGAGCCTTGCTGGTCCCTGAGCCTTCGAGCTGAAGCTCATTTGAGAGCTCTCCCTGCAATTTGGCACACGGAGACATCCACAAGCATTTGACTCAAAAGCCAAGTTTTAAGAATAATTGAGGGGAAAAAAACCCAAGCCTGGCTTGGAGTGATGCTGAGAGACATCTCCAGAACCCAGTTTTGATAAGCAAAGCTTCCAGGGTATCTGTAACACAAAGTAGAAGCTTAAATCTACTTTATTTTAGCAAAAAAAGTAATTACCCACAGCAAATATTGAAGGGACTGCTGCCACCTTTACAAAACCTTTCCTGCAAGTGCCTGCTCAAGGCACAAGAGGGAACAGCCTCAGGTCGTGCCTAGGGAGGTTTAGATTAGAAATCAGGAGGAATTTCTTCACCCAAAGGGTGGTCAGGCACAGGGCAGTGGTGACATTGCCATCCCTGAAGTGTCCAAAGACGTGTGGATGTGGCATGTGAGGACATGGTTTAGTGGTGGGCCTCGAAGAGCTGGGTTCATGTTTGGATTCCTCGGGCTTGGAGAGCTTTCCCACCCTTAGCAACCCTCTGATTTTGTGGTTCCAGTGCCAGCACTTGGCTGCAGCATCACCTGAACCTCCTGTGCCCCAGCACCAACCCCGACTGCTCCTGCAGGGTCTGCACCAGCCCGAGCAACCCTGAGAACCAAACGAGGTCTGAAAGCAAAGCTGAGATAGGAAAAAGAAACCCTGACCTAATGAAAACACATTAAATACTTCCCTGTGAAGGTCTTAAACCCAATTCCTGAGGGAGGGGAGGAAAACACACTTCCAAGGGGCTCGTTAACCTCTTCCCACTGGCACTGACAGAGCAAGGGGATGGATGTTGTTAACCTCCTTCCATTAGGGCAGTGGTAAACACCAATATTGAAATAGGAAACTTCAACGTTTCACAGCAAAAAGAACAAAGAATAACAAAGAAAGGGACGACAGGAATTTGCTGCCCACATGGGCTGTAACAGAAAATAAACTTTGACTTCTGAAGGAAAATCCCATTCCCCAGCCTCCAGACTTTTCACTACAGTCAAAAACTTTTTATGATATAATCCAAAATAAATGGTTCCTTGCCACAAAAAGCTCCTATTTCCTTCAAAGGATATTAACTAGTTCTGTTTTCACCACAATTTATTATTAAAGCTGTGTTCAATAGCCATGTAGCAACATTTCCTTTCAAACAACACTCTTTAGCATCTAACTTGCTGGTAAAATTTCACAGGCGGGAAATGCCTCTTTCTCCCATTTTTTTAGGAGATAAAAGTGGCTCATTTACAATTCCTGTCTCTCCCAAGAATTTTTTTTGACTGATTTCTTGGAAGATTTTGAAAGCTAAATGATCTGGTTTTCCCCTATCAACTGCAATCTCTGTATGAGCAAACCCCCACCCCTAAAATGGGGGAAAATGGGAATATTTGATGAGTTTCCATGGAAGAGGAGGGATTTGGCAGCTCATGGGCAGCTCACAATCGAAGTCTGGCCTGACCCTGAAGTGCCACTTGGCACAGGGAAAGGACCCACAGCCATGGTTTAGGTGCAAAACTCCCAACTCAGATGGTTCTTGCAAAACCAAGGAATTAAGATTATTTTTTGGTGCCCCAGCCACGCTGGGGATGCCCAGCAGGAAACAGTTCCTCATGCAAAGCCTTGGTCTGCCAGTGCAAAGGGTATCTCTTATCCACAGCTCAATTGCAGCCCACATTTCAGCAACAGTGGTGGTTAAAGAGAACTTTAAGCCTTGCAGGACACCTGGAAATCCCCAAATCTCTGAGAAATTCACTCATTAACCCTCCAGGACACAAACACTGAGGTATCTCAGAGCTTCTGAGCAGGGTCACCTGGAGCAACTGCGGCTGTAGGTGTAGCAACCTTGTATTTAAAAATATTTTCATAGAATGGCCAAAAATGACCAAAGAAGTGAATAAAAATAATTTTAACAGGTACTAAGGATCATCTCAAAGGTTCATTATTTATACTTGCAAATTCTTATGGTTGTTACACAAACCATCCTGGCACAGTGTGAGGGCAGGGGATGGACTTGTCCATCTCCCTCAGTCCTTCCTTCCTCAGCACCAGCTCATCACCACTGCCCAGTGCTTGAAAAGCCTTTAATGCTGCCCAGGTCCCTCCAGCAGGGAACCCCCCACGTGGGAACATCCCAGGGAGCATTCCTGGTGTCCCCACATTCAAACACTGCCTGCTCCAGACTAAACAAGGGCCACTGAGCAGAGCCTGGGGCTCCCTGCCCAGCTGCTGTGCTGAAAAATTAAAACACACAGAGATAACAAAGTATACTCTCAGTGAGTGTGCCTGTGCTGCTGGAGCTGTACTCAGGCTCCTTCTGGATGGAAATCAAGCCCTCAAAGACAATGAACACAAATGGGGGCAGGTTTCTCCACAGCCTCTCTGGTGGGTTTGGTACTACAAAACCCTGGTGGCCACATCCTCCTGTGTGGCATCACCTGGTGACCCCTGAGCCAGCACCTCCCTCCTGTGGGCTCCAAAGGGGCAAGACCCTTTGAAATGTGTCCATTTGGGCAGCCCAAGGGTGGAACTGGGCTGTGGATTTTGGATTTCCTGCAGGATGGCAGTGCAGGTGACAGGGAGGTGGGTGTTGGTGCCAGCGCTGGGGAGGCACGAGGGAAGTTCTCTCACCACTTCTGCCCCCGTGGCTGGGTCGTGTGCCTTCGTGACCTTTTGGCAGAGCTGCCTGAATCCCTGCTGTGCAGAGTGCCAGGGACAGGGTGGGTGAGTGGCTGAGCTGTGCCCACCATCCTGTTTGTAAATGCACTTTTAGCCAAGCCCTTTTTTTCTGGAGAAAACCAAAAACCAGGTGTTCATGTAAGCACCAATGATGTGAAAAAGCTGGTCTGAAAATCTGGTTTCCATCTCCTCATTAAGCCACAAAGAAAGAATTTAATATGCAAGAGATGTTTAAAAGCTGTAGAAGTTTCAACCAAAGGCCAGGGGATGGGATGAGGAGGATTTCTGGTTCATTCCTCTCCTTGAAACCTGATGGAGCTGCTCTCTCCTTAGCTCTGCCAGTAAGTGGCCAAGTGCCACTGGCTGCTCTTCCATCATTGCCAGGAGCAACTGGATCTGCTGGAAGCAAATGGAGATGGCTCCAGGGATGATGGTGTGTCCTCTGTGCAGGATGGGGACGTTTCCCACGTCCTTTATCTGTGTCTTCCCTCAGGGCTGTTTGCAACAACTCCTTGGAAACGGCAAACTTGAGATGTGTTTCCTTAACAACATTTCTGGGCTGCCTGGGCAGTGGAGCAGAGCCTGCCACGGTCGTGAGGCCGAGGTGGCTCCCAGCTCCAGGCCTGCCCCCTCTCCTCTGGATGCCCTGGAGCTGCTGGCACATCTGGCAGCCACTGGCACACCCAGGTCTGAGCACACCATGGCCCCATGGTACCCACACTGCAACTCACACCTTTATGTGTGAATTAAAGCATTATTTGTTGGCCTTTCTGCCCCCAAGGAGTCGTACTTTGGGTCAGGCAGCAGGAAAGGCAAGAGCACTTTTAAGGCTGCAGGGAATTTTTCCAAGGTGCATCAGAGTGAGAGCACAGCAGGAAGCCCTGAAACACTGGCACAACACGGGGCAGATGCTGCATTCACATCCCATTTTAATTCCCAAGGCTCCTGCAGAGAAGAGCATGGCCTGGCACGGCCTGGGCACAGCTGCCCCAGTGACCACACACCAGCTGATCCCCAATGAGCTGCTGGCACCATCAGCACCCACATCACAGCTGGGAAGAATGCAAGGCACCGTCCTGTCCCGAGGGTGGCCATGCCCAGCACCTGTCTGTGCCCCCAGCACCCAGATGTGCCCCAGCACCCAGATGTGCCCCAGCACCCAGAATGTGCCTCAGCACCTGTCTGTGTCCCAGCATCCAGATGTGCCCCAGCACCCAGAATGTGCCTCAGCACCTGTCTGTGTCCCAGCATCCAGATGTGCCCCAGCATCTGTCTGTGCCCCAGCACTTGGTCGTGCACCAGCACCCAGATGTGCCTCAGCACACAGCCATTTCCCAGCAGCCAGATGTGTCCTAGCACACAGCTGTTCCCTAGCACTCAACTGTGTCCCAGTACCCAGCTGTATCCCAGCACCCAGCCATGTCCCAGCACCCAGCTGTGCCCTAAAACCCAGATGTGCCCAGCACCTAGTCATGTCTCAGCACAAGACCATGCCCCAACACCCAGCTGTGCCCCAGCACCCAGCCATGTCCCAGCACCCAGCTGTGCCCTAAAACCCAGCCCTGCCCCAGCACCCAGCCCTGCCCCAGCACCCGGCCGTGCCAGCGGCTGCCCCGGGGTTTCTCCGTCGCAGGGCTGAACTCGCTGCTCTGACTCAACCCTGCACCCTGTAATAAAGGCAGGCAGGAGAGGCTCCAAACCAAAATAGCAGGGCAGTGCAGGGAGCGGGCGAGGTGCACCCGGTGAACCGGGGGAGTTGAGCAATGCCAGGGTTATTTGCGTCCCGGGGCCCGGCTCTGCCGCGGGAGCCGCGCTCCTGACGCAGGTCAGCCCTGCTGAGGCACAAACACGGCGGAGACAAAGATCTGCAGCTCTGCTGCGAGGTAAAATCACAAGGTCAGGGCTTCGTGCCTGCCTCAGAACAGCCTCCAGCAGGAGAAGCTCTGAATGGCACCAGGAGAAAACACTGGAACAAGGCAGAGCACAGAGCTCTGCAACACGGGCTCCAGCAGACTTAATCTGTGCATCCTGCAGTGCAGACACAGAGGGAAATGTCACCAAACTCTGCAAATATCAGGACCTATTTGCCTGCCTTTCAGTAAGCTCTGTATTTCAGTAATTCAATTTTGAAGGTAATTTCCTGATTCAGGCTAATCTCTCTTACTCTGCCCATTTTCCTCTTAACACACCCTGCAAAAGGGCTGCAGGCTGCTGGGTTACTCATGCCAATACTGAAACCAGAGGGATGCAATTTCTTCTTGTTTGTCCGCACTTTTTGGTTATGAGAGTCTGTCTGTCATGCTGAGAAGAGTGCATTTCCAAATTTTAGAAGAGTTCAGACCTTGTGAGTGCAAAGCGGAAGAGACACTTTGATAGAGATCAGATGTGAGATCCTGGGCTAAGACGTGCCCTGAAGGGGGGCTGCAGGCACCCTGGGGAGGGGACAGGCAGCTGTCACAGCTTTGGGGCAATTCTGGACTCCCTGGAACCCCTCCACCTAACAAACCTGAGCCTCCTGCAGCTCCTGCAGGGAGCACTGGGATAATCACATGCTGGAGCCATCATCCAGCAGGTTTTGTGGGACACCAGCACCCAGGGCCAGCCTGGAGATGAAGGCTTGTTGTCTGACGGAGAGGATCCTACAGGTATGGGAGTTGAGAACCCTTTTGTGTGCTGTGGACGTCACTGACACCTCACTGAGCTGTTTCATGGGCTCCCACACTGGCTTGGACATTCCAGCACCATGGATTTCACTTCCCAAATGGGCTCTGCCCCAATGTGTTTCCTCCACCCCATTACAGTGTTGGCCTGCAGGAAAACCAGCATGAGAGGAAATGAGGCCTTCAGTGCCCATTTCCAGACTCCCAGCTCAGCAAAGAGCAGCCACATGCTCTCTCCTGATGCTAGCAGGGAGGTGACCATGAACAGCTTGGCCAGACAATGTCCCTTCCTGGGTAATATCCCTTCCCAGCCCAGACACAGCACCACTTCCAATCGATCAAGGGAACAGCGCGGGGCCACCCGTCCTTCTCCTGCTGAGCTGGTGCCAGCACCACGCTGGCATCTGCAGATGTGACAAGGCCAGACAGAGCCCTCCCCTGACAGCCTGTCCTGCCAGGCAGCCTCAGACCAGCCAGCTTCCCTTCAAACAGCAGCTGCAATACAAAGCAGCCTGAAATCCATCATCCCTTAGGTGCTAATGGGAGATGGGAGAGCTTTGCCCGCCTACAGCTTCCAGCACAGGCCACGGGAGACCTGGATGTTACAAACCCTGTTACAACACTTTGGCTGAACTCATCTGGCGTGTGCATCCAGCTGCTCTGATGGCCTGGGGCAAAGGGCACAGCTCCTCCCCAACAGCAGCACCTCTGTGCACACAGTGGTATCATGGCCCTGCAGGGATTGTACCTCGGCTGATCCCAGGGAATCCCACCCACCTCGGGGATCCCAGCCATCCTACCCCCAGGCAGGTGCAAGGTGGGAATGTTCAGTTCTCTCTTGATTCGCCCCAGCTGCAAGAGGCTCTGTGAGGAACAGGCAGTGCCTCAGATCCTTGGGATGAAGAGGGAGGAGGAGGTGGTGGAAGGGATGGAACACCGGGATGTGCACGCTCCAATTTCAGCCCCGACCCCATCCATGGCCAGGGATGAGATGGAGACTCACAAACATCCCTGCTGGAAGGGACTCCCAAGGATCTCGCCGAGTCCACGGTAGCACAAGCCTTGTCTGGGTGTCCCTGGTGTGTGCAGTGAGGAATTCAGGCAAAACCACCTCTGCTGCAGTGGGCTCTAAGTCACATCCACCAAGGCAAGGGACTTCCACAGATGAGGATTTCAGCAGGTGCCAATGCATGCAGCCCACAAAATGCAAAATTCTGTGTTTTGTCCCCCCATCTCCATCTCCCCATCTCCAACAGCCCAGCAGGCATCCCCTGAGATCAAAGCTTCTTCATTCTTCTCACCTTCCTTTGCTTAACTGTTTTTCCACCCAGCAGCTTGATTTCACAGGTAGTCCAAGCCTCCCTTCCTCTTCTCCCATCACACCACCTCAAATGCCCTCAAATCCTACAAATCACTCACAGCTGCACGACAGGGAAGCGGCAAGAAACATGCAGCCAAGGTCTGGGGAAATCCTACTGGGGTCCACAGGTGCCCTAAAGGGCTTGGTTTTGTGCTCCTCGTGGTCACTGGAGCTGGCTGCACCCCTTGTGGCTTCCAGCACTGGGATGGCCACATGCTCCTGCTGCTCTGGGAAAGATGAGGGTGATGGAGATCCCACGAAGCAACACAGGCCACTGGAGCCTCATGGCCTCTCCCCTTCCCCCAGCATCACGAGAAATCCCAGCACTGGAGCTCTGGGAGTGAGTGGATGGGGCAGGCACTCCCCCAGTCACCAGCACACCATAAATCACACTCCCATCTCCCCTCGGCCAAGCTCCACTGGCTTCGCTGCCTCCCCATCCCAGGGCCTGTTTTCTTTCCTGCTTATCTCAAATTAGGAACTCCACAGGAGTTGCAGACTAGGGAAGCTGTGAGACAAGAGCCTCCAGCCCTGGCCGGGGTTTTTTTGAGGAGGGACTTTTCGTGTCGCTGCCGCTTTGTTTCCAGCCCTCGACTGTCTGCTTGCAGTGGGAGTTTGCTGGAATCAGAACTGGAGAACAGCTCTTGGAATTCACCCGGGGAACAAAAGGGCTTTTGTGCAGGAGGATTTGGAGGACGAGGCCGCTACCTCCGTATCTGTTTTCCCCGTGCCCAGGAGCACCTGCCCGTGGCAGAGCAGGAGGTGGGATGGGGAGGAGGTGGGCAGAGGAGGGATGGGCTCTGCCCAGGCACGGGGGACGCGTGGGCAGGGGCATGGACACCTCCCACACCTGCCAGCAGCAGAAAAGCAGCACAGGAGGGCCAAGAGCTTCCCAAATATTCCTGCACCGTGCCCGGCTCTGCCCCTCTAACAGCAGGCAGGGAGGGCTCTGCTCCTCAGGGCAGCAGCAGCAGCACCCTAAGAAGTCTCCCAAGGGACTCTGCCACGCCAGTGGGTGCTCCCCCTGCAGCCCCACGGGTGAGGGGATGAAGCTCCCAGAGCAGCAGGTGAGCTGAGGGGATGCTGTGGGCTTGCCCATGAGCTGGGCATCACTTTACTTGCCCTTATCCACCAAGGTTTCACCTCAGAACACCACTGTGAGTGACCACAGGACTCCGACCATCCTCCCACACAAGTCCCGAGCAGGCAGAAGGAATTGTCCTGTGTTTAACACAAAAGCAGGTGCTCCATCTGCCTCAGCCACAAGGGGAGCAGGATTTGCCTTAAATCCATGAGGCCCAACCCAGCGAGAATCACTCCTGTACTTCCCAAACCCACTGCTCCCAACAGGAAAGTATCCACCTCATACAGTTATAGAATATACTGACTTGGAAGGGACCCACAAGGATCATCGAGTTCAAATCCTTCTCCCCTGCCCTGCAGAGCCTCAAACCCCAATTTTCTTAGGGTGACAAGATGCACTCAGACACCCCGCAGGTCTCAAGGTCTCTCTCTAGTTCCAAGATTGCTTTTCAGGTTTTTAATCTGGTTGCTGCAGCTGGGATTTTCTCCCAGCACATCCTGCAAAGGGGTTTTGAAGCGGCAGAGTGGGAGCCACGTGGCAGAGCTGCATCTCCCCTGAAAACACAGAGCAGCTCCTGCGTGTGCCCCGGCTGCAGGGGCACTGCCAGCACCCACCTCCCGAGCCAGGGCCTCGTGGAGCTGTCAGCTGTGCTGCCAGGACAGGGAAATGCAAATGGCTCTGGAGAAGGAAGGTGCCACTGCCACGCGCTCGCTGGCGCTGCGGGCACAGCGCGGCTGCGGCTCCAGCCGGGACGGTTCTGCGCCTCGCTGTGCTCTGAGCTCAGCTGAGCTCACGTTCCCATTAAGCCAGGCTGAGCAGGATCAGGGCTCTCAAGGTTGTGCTGTAGCATCCCCCAGCCCCAAAAGGGACAGCCTGACACCCCACTCAAGGACACTGGTGGCTCCTCAGCATCGCCCTCCCGATGCCACCTCGAGCACCCACTGGCAAAGCCCCGTGGGCAAGTGCTGAGGCTTGTCCGGCCAAAAGGAGTCAGGAGGTTTAAACCTGGGAGCAGCAGGGCTTGGATATCAAGGAGTGTGATCGAGGCAGGAAGGACTCACCTGGGGAGCTCAGCCAACAGCCCCTTTGGGGTGCCACTGTCCCCAGAAGGGGCACAGAGATTTATCCTCCAGCCCCTGCTCTCCACACCTCAGTGCAGCCCATTCCCCCATGGAGATGCTTTTTGCTCACTGAGCACCTTCCCTGTGGGACACATGTCCCGGTGCCATCATCCTCACAGCAGGTTGGAATAAAACCCAATCAGGGCAATGTGAGGCACAGTTTGATTTCTGTTACCAGGGGCTCCAAGCAGCCACAGGACTCTCGTTTTACCAAGCACAGATTGGGTTTGTTCAGCATATTGTAAATTTGGACATTTCAACTGCACTGCTGTCAGACATCTGATGATGATGCTCTGAGTGTAGAACTTGGGAGTTATAATTTTCTGCTCATGAGTAAAGATACCTTGGGATATAATGGGACATTTGTGCTCCACAGAGAGAAAACTGCCCATTGATTTGGTCATTCTGTGAGTTATAAAATATCAATGACTTTCACAGCCAAACGGGAATGAATACCCATGGAAACAGAGGAATGTGCCACAAGCCATTTCTTTATCAAGCATCCTCACCTCCTGCAGAAGGCCATGATGAACAGGAGGGTTGTGTTAACCCATGGGCAGGTCAGAAATCAGGTGGCAACTTTGCCCAGAGTTTTCCTGCATGAGAGGAACACAACACCAGCAGCTCTGGCATGGAAGGAGAGGATCTGCTTCCTTGCATTTAGTCATGAGGAGTTTTTCCAAAGGTTCAGCCAAATATTGTGATTAAGTTTCAGCATGGTCAAGGCTTTGATCAACCTGCCTTTGTGCCACAGCATCATGCAGCTCTCTTGCTATTCTGTAATGGTGTAAGAGCTTACTTGCTTATTTTTATATCTCAGTTATTAAAGATGGTGTTTTATAGTTCTGACCAGTGCAAATGGGAGGAACTAACTCCTGCTCCCTCTGCTGGCAATGCCTCCAGCAAACGTGTAGGTCCTACTTTAAAAACACCCAGGAGCACCATTCCCAGGGAGAAGCCACAGGAACTGCAGGAAAGCCAAACCCAGGTCCCCTCCAAGGCCTGGCACCCCCCAGGACCCCAGCAGCAGGGCAGGCCAGGAGCTGCTGGCAATAGCAATCCTCCTGTTACTGCACTGCCAGCAACCCCAGGGGATGCTCCAGGAACCCACGGGCATTGAGAGGCAGAGCCTGGAGCTGCTCCAGCTGCAGCTGGGCACAGCCCACCAGGTCTGGGTCCTGCCAACAGCTCAGCAGGAGCTCAGGCTGTGCAGGGCAAGGTGGTGCAGCTTCCAAGGAAGCTCTTTCAAGTTCAAACCCATGTAAGGCAGAGGTCAGAAAGCACAACCTTCCAGCCACCTCCTCAGAATCAACCTGAGCTGGAAGAGAGCCATGGGATTATCCAGGCCAGCTCCTGGCCCTGCACACACACCCCAACAACGCCACCCTGGGAGCAGTGTCCAAATGCTCCTGGAGCTCCGGCAGCCTCAGGGCCACACCCATTCCCCAGTGCCCAGCACCTTCTGGGGAAGAACATTTTCCTTATATCCAGCCTGACCCTTCCCTGGCACAGCTCCAGCATTCCCTGGGTCCTGTCCCTGTCACAGAGAACAAGGATCAGAGCTGCACCTTGGGAAGAAGCTGGAAACTGCTGAGGTCTCTCCTGAGTCCCCTCCAGGCTGAGCAGCACATGTTAACTTGTCTGGCATGTAAAAAACACAAGCCATATATAAAGAATAAAAGCTTTTCACCATTTTTATCATGCAATTTTACCTCAGTTTGGAAAACACATTGAAGAAATCCATGGCAGCACAGCACTGTGATAGATTTGTGACAGCAAGTCTTGTCCTCCCAAAAAAGTGACACAAGTGGGCAGATTTTTTTCTCTCTACATATGTCCACGTGGATCAAAGCCCATCAGGTCACATCTCTCCACCCAGCCTTCTAAAGCAGGAGCTGAAAATACAAACCTCCCTTTATGAGTCTTTCTGTCAAAGCCTCCCCAGAACTCCCCATGTGAGGTTTGAGGCTGCAGTTTCACTCACACACACTCCCAAAAATGATACAGCTTTCCATGGGCACGAGCAGATAAGCAGAAATGGGAAAAACAGAGAGCAGAAATGGGAAGAAAAAGTAACCAAGAGAAGCAGGATAACACAAATCATCAACACAGATCCATCCTGTCCATCCCACTTAGCAACCAGGACAAAATACATCCCAGCCTTGTAAATCCTTACGCATATGCTCAGCCCCAACCAGGCACATTCAGTCCCACTGAGCCCTGCAGGACTCTGCTGCTCTGAGTTTAGCACGTGCACTTTCAGGACGAAGACAAAATCCTATTTAACCTCTCCTTTAAGGGACAATAAACGAATTTTTCAGCCCTTGCTGCTCCAAGCACAGCTCTGCTCCGAGCAAGCCTCAGCACTGCTCCTGCCTTTCTGCTGTGCCGATGCCTTTTTAAAAAAAAACCTTTTTAAAGCAAACTCCTGGAAAAGCAACTGCCCTTGGGCAGGAGATGCTTGCACAGGATGGACCCTAAATGAGAGTGCTCCGAGGTAAAGTGACGCTGGAAGTGCTGGCATTGTTCTGGCTCGGCGCAGGAAGAGCCAGAGGAGGAATTCTCTCCTACTGCAGGAAGCTGTTCCAGTCCCTTATCAGACAGAAAGCTCTTGATTTCTTGCGGGGGAAGTACCAAATGTTTTTGAGGGGAAGGAAAAAAAAGGAAAGGAAAGGAAAAAAATGGCATGCCTGGCTCTAAAGGAAGCTGCCTGATGACATGAATGGGGCTGGAAGCCCGAGGTGCTGCCCAGCTCAGGTGGCTCTGAGGAAGGGGACATTCCCAGGGCACATTCCCTTGCTGGCACCCCACACAGACCTGCAAGCCCTGGGGTCCTTCTCTCTGCCAAACACTGAACTCAGCCTTGTCTCATTTCACAGAATCAGACAATGAATGAGGTTGGAAAAGACCTTTAAGATCAAGTCCAACCCATGACCCAGCAGCACCTCATCAGCTAAACCCTGGCACTGAGTGCCACGTCCAGGCTTTGTTAAACACATCCAGGGATGGTGACTCCACCACCTCGCTGGGCAGACGATTCCAGTGCCCAGTTGCTCTTTCAGTGAAGAATATTTTCATTTCTTGTCTCCAGAAAGCAACTTGTTTCTCATCATCTCTGAGTGCAGCATCTGTGTCACCCTCGCCAGCTGCCAGGGGCTATTTTGGGCTCTCCCTCCAGTTCTGATGCTGCTGTCTGGGGGCTGCTTTGGGATGTGGGATGTCCTTCCATGCAAGGCACGATCTGCTCTTTTTGGTTAATTTATAAAATTGACTGCTTGGCAGGAATCCAAGTTCTCTGTCAAGATGTTCCAAAGTTTTATTAGCAATGAGCAAATTGCTGGTGTCCTTGGGAAAGGTAAGGAAGCCAGAGTCTGTGGTATTTGCCTTTATTTCCTTCCAGAGGCTCTCTCCCAAAGAACAATTCCATGTCACAGAGCTACACAAGGACCTGTAGATATAATGGTTGTCTTGGCCTATTGCATAGATATCTGAATAAACTTCAATTTTAAGTATTATGTTCACTATTCTATCAGATTTTATGCCTTGCTTCAGCCAAGAACTCCTTGTCTCAGCCTGGTTTCTCCTGGTAGGTTGTTAGAGCATTGTGGTTTTCATCTCTTAGGAGTTAAAAAGCAGAAAAACACTTGGGAACAGGTCAAAACCCAACAGTATTAGAGCACTGCCTTTCTTCTCCTTTAATAGGCTACTCTGACAACCCTCTGCTTGTCAAATGAGAGAAAAATCTGTGGGCATGCAGTGAAGGTCAATCTTGTGGTTTTTGAAAGCATTTAATTAACACGGTTAAGTACCAAGGTCTGCTTGGAAGGGAGCTTCTGCATTAACCAGCAGCATCCTCCTCTTCAGAGAGGCAAGAGGGGACTGACTGCAGGATTTATCTCCATCTCCCCATCCCAAACCTCAGCGGTGCTTGGATTTAGGTGCGGCAGCTTCCCTGTCCTGTGGCTACTGCCAGACCTGTGTCTGCACCTCAGAGCCAGCAGAGCCCCAGCTGGCCAGACCCTGACCCCCTCCTGCAGGGCTGGGGTGACCCCCTGCACCCCCAGGGCCCCTCAGGGCTGCCAGAGTCCCGTGCTGTGCCTTGGACTTCTGCTCAAGGCATTTTTGTCAAGTGCTTAAACAAATCTACTTAAGATATAGCTTAGCCCAAAGGGGTTTTGGCATTTTGATGACAGCATGTAAAGTCCCTGTCTCTCTCCTTCAGCTATTCTCAGCTCCTACAGGTGCTCCTCTCCTTGGATAAAATGACAATAAATATCCCATATTTGTGCTTTAACCCTGGGCAGTCACATGCACAAACCCCACAGTCACAGGCTGACAGATCCTTTCTGAAAGGTCACAGCATCAGCTACTTGAGAGAAGGGATCAATCCCAGCCCTGACAAAGCCAGACTGGGTTTTATTTCTTCATACTTTTGCAGCACTGGAGACCCTAATTGCAGGCAATTAAAGCAGCCCTAGGAGAAAGGGCTGTGTTGAAATCCAAGCTGGGAAGTGTGGCTCTAACTTGGGGGCAGCTGCCAGCGCTGGAGAGGTGCCCTGCAAGAAGGAGCTGTGCCCAGGGCTGTGCTTGGTGCTGCACAAACCCTGCAGGCAGAGCTGGTGCCAAAAGGACCTTCTGAGCCCATGTGCCCTGCTTTGGCAGGATTGTTTCCCCTCCTACGTGCAGGGACTTGAGGCAGCCTGGGACTCGGGCGGGCTCCGACTGCGCACGAGAGATGCCGAGAGCAGCGAATCGAGGGAAACAATCACCCAATCATGGAATGGGTTGGGTTGGAAGAGACCTTAAAGCTCATCTCATTCCACGGGAAGGGACACCTTCCACTGTCCTAGGTTGTTCCAAACCCAACCAGCCTGGCCTTGGACACTTCCAGGGATCCAGGGGCAGCCACAGCTTCTCTGGGCACCCTGTGCCTCACTACTCCCACAGGAAATAATTTCTTCTTAATATCTAATCCAAACCTCTTTTAAAACATCAGTAATCAATGCTGGGTTTGCCTTCAAAATATTCTCTCTCCCTTCCCTTTTGGTGTCAGTTCTCTGGGAAGGTTTGTCTTTGCAGCATCGGGCCTTCCATCACTTCAGAGCTGTCAGAACAACAAAAGACTTTTGAGTCATTTTCTATATCTGACCTTGAACTACTGGAGAAGCAATAAACATTCATAACAGGAACATACCATAGAGTGAAGCTGTAATTTTTATAACTTGTTGCTTGAGTGTGAAACAAGCCCTGCTGAAAAGCCAGGAGTGAGGAACTCGGGGATCAGCCCCCAGTGCAGGATGGGCACAAAGCCACGGTGCCTGGGACTGGCACGGAGCAGCCACACGATGCTCTGAGGCCATTTGGCACTGATAAGCATTTTTCATTGAGTGCAATTACATATCTTTGTTTAGAAAAAGATTCTCCTTCAAAAGCAGCTCCCAAGTCCGTGCTGATTCAGCCTTCATTAAAGGCCTCTTCTTGCAGACACAGTGAAGTGTTGACTCCTGCACTGATTTTCTATTGCTGCCTTATCTTTGGCATCTCATCTGCAACTTCTGCTGGGCTTTTTTCTTCATTTTTTCCCCCTGCTGTTTACATCTGAATGCAGTAAAAAGTGGCTGCTGCTCGGGCTTCAGTTCTTCTCACGAGTTTTGATCTGCCTGGGTGCAGGCTAAGAAAACCCAGCCTTGATTATAAAATTGCAGCCTAAGTAGGCTAACAAAACAGCACCAGCAAGAAACTGGATCAGCTTCGCTCTGTGAAGTTTTCCTGCTCGAGTAGGGGAAAAAAATGCTTTTTCTCTCACAAATCTGAAACCCTACGCCAGCTGCAGAGGTTGTTTGCACTGGGCTTCACAGACTCAGACTGTGCAGCACAACAAGCCACAGCCACTGCTCCAACAACAACTGGGGGACGCAGCCAGAGCACTCCTACCCCAGAGCCTTCCCTGATCCTGCCATCTCTGACCCTGCCCCTACAAATCCAGGCTCCTGCTGGAGGATGGGATGCAAATCCAGAGGGATTTGCCACAGCTTTGACAGCTGTGGCAGACCAGGATGCACGAGTGGCTTCTTGGAGCTCACACAGAGGATGTTCAGCATCTCTCTGCACCATCTCCAAAGTAAAGATGACTCAGAAATTCTTTAGCACCCCAAAGAGTTTCCTGGTGGGATGAACCCTCTGTGTTTGGAATTCCCAGTTTAAAGAAGGGGGAGGTTTGAAGGATGGGTTTAATCCTGGCTTTGAGGCAAGAGAAAGCCTTACAAGCCTCAGCATTCCCCTCTCCAAACTGCTTTTTCCTGAGCCAAGGTCACCGAGTAGGAGTCGCTTTTCCATCCACACTTGTCAAGTGCAGAATATTGTGGATTTGGAAGACAAAAGCAAAAAAAAACAAAAAGCCCCAACTTTTTGTGCAATGAGCAGATATGGAAATTGCACCGAATGGCCTTCACCACTTGGCCACCACAGACCATAATATCTGACGTGGCACCGCTCCAGCCTCCTGGATCTGCTTCCCTGCTAACACTGCTCGAGCTGATAATGCTAATCCCTAAACTATTCCCAGACAGGCCCTAAGGAAGGGAGCTAAGTAACTCCACAGGTAATGAAACAGATTTTTATTTTTGTTAATTATAGCTCTGCCCGTGTCTCCAACGAACAGAACACTCCTGCAATTTCTCCAGCCACTGGAGGCTGACTCAACCCTTCATCTGCTGATGGCCACACAGCCAGCTTGTAAAATGCACCCCAAAACAGTCCCCCAAAACGAGAGTGACTGCAGGAAGGGACACCTGGGGAGTAATTCCTCCTCAGAACTGCCTGTCACAGCTGTGGCCTGCCCCGTGCTTTCACTCCCTGCCAGGTGCAGAGCTTCTCCTCTGGAGCTGCAGCAGCACCAGGAATGCAAGTTCATGGGGTGAAGCAGGGAACCCCTAGGGGTGGGGCTGGCAATCACCTCAATGGCCAGGACAAGCTCTGCTCCTCCAGGTCTGCAGAGGGCTGCAAGAAAGTCCCTGCTCCTGTGCTACCAAAACTCCCACAATATTCTTCTTTTTCCAGCTTAAAAAAGGGACCAGAGCTTTTTTCAGGTGTGTTGCTTTTCAGTCCTTTTTGGAGAGGCTTCTAGAGGTGTTCACAGCTCTTTTCAGAAAGAGAAAAAGCCCAAGTGACTACAAACACAGGTACTGTTTGGGGGGAAAAGACAACTTTTTAGTCATCTTGTGAATTTTCAACTACAGCACCCAGAACGTGCAAATCTGCTGTAAGCACGTTCCATGGTTCCATACCCTGGGAGGAATGAAGTGTCTCATCTCTCCAAATTACTCCCCTGGTTTTAATGGAGCACCATTTGCTTCACCTTAGCAGCTTGTGGATGTGTCAGGGAGGGAATTCACCCCCGAGGAAGCTCCGAGGTTTTGGCGACTAAAACAAAAAGGAGCCACGCTCAGTGTGGCACTGAGCAGCACTCAGCTCTTTGCTCTCTTTCTCCTGCAACTTAGCACTTTTATTGCTAGAATTGCTTCTAGTTGGAGCTTTTAAATGTTTCTATCCTGTCCCTGCCAGGAGCCTGGGTAGCACAGGGGAGCTGCTGCCCTGACCAGTGGTGTTGGACATGTTGGGACATGGCAAACACCTCCTTAGGGCAGTGCAGGGGTGAAGGCAGGGGCTCACCCAGATGTCTCACCTGGGCACAGCCAAACATTTTCTGCCCCAACCAGGTTTTCCTTCTTCCCATCCTGGGTGATTCCTCCAGCCTGGCACTGTGATGAGATTTTTACATGTCTTTATATTTGCCCCCTGCTAACCCAAAGCAGGCACGCAGGTACCTCCAGCACTGCAGCACCTGCAACAGGGCCAAACTAATTCAACAGGGCGCCCTCAAACAAAAAACTTAATTAAAATAAATTGACAACTCGAAGTGAAATTTGCTGCTAGTCTGGGCTTTGCTAGGCTTGCACCTGGCTGACCGTGCCACGGCTTTGCTCCCTGTGCCCTTGCCAAGTGCCTGTGTCATGGGAGTGTGTGAGTGGGGAGAAGCTGAGGTGGTGCTGACGAGGCAAAATGCACATTGCACAACGCACAGGAGCTGCCTGCAGGTTAATCTTACACCAGCAACAACCTGCCACCTACCTAGGGCTTCAAAAAAAACACACAACACACCAACATTTCAGCTTTACAGCTGCTCCGCTGAGACTTCTGGCTGGGGAAAACGGGAGTGTTTCACATAAAATTGTGGTATTTGGAATAGGTGCAGGGCCTTTGGTCAAAGTCCATAGGGTGCATGCTCAGCCAGCATCACGTGGGGTGTGCTGCTCATAATCTCAACCTTCCTTTGCAGCTGGAGCACTGAAAATTGTATTGGAAACAACAAAGTCTGAGGTTTAGGTGTGAGATCAACAGGCAGCAATGCTTAGTTTAAATATAATTTCAATGTATTTATGAATCAGTGCTCTGATGGGTACTGCTCCCCCTTCCCTTTTCTTATTTCAGTGGAGAAATTTGCATATTTGCAGGAGTTTTCTCCCATGTGGGCTTTGCCAGGGAATAATTCCCCCATTGCAAGGAATTTGGGAGACTCTTGAACATATCTGCTGTCACCAGAGTTCAGATTTACAGCCTCAAACTGTGCTTGGCTTGAAATTAATATGGACTTCCGCTTTTTTTCCCCCCTCCTCTTCCAAAATAATATCCTATTAGTCATGACAGCCAAACAGGCTGGATTTGGGCAACGATTCAACTTCTGAGCTCCCACCAACATCAAGGCCCTCTCATCCAGAGCAGCCTCACATCTGAAGGTGAGGAACAGGCTGCAGGAACCTGCTGTGCTCAGGAAAAGCTGATTTGCAATGGATTGCTCCAGCCAGCAAAAGAATAAATACCACTTTGAAAGAGGGAATGAAGGTAGGAACAAGCACAGGGTGAAATGCAGGGATGTCTTTGATTTCAGGTGTATTTTGGATTTGGATGGACCCTTCAGGGGCCAGGTAACGTGGCTGAGAACCACGAGCACAATGCTGGAGGCATCTGCTCGTTCCTACCACAGAAAGGGCCAGAGGAAAAGTGTTGTTTCTGAATTCCAGGGAGAATTTTAACCTTCACAGACTGTGCAGGAAGCAGATCCCCTCCCGTTGTTCAGGTAGGGTCCCCCTGAAGCAGGTGAGATTCCTTGCAGGGAATAAGAACAACTCTGCTGCTCACATGTTCCCCTGACGCGCTGCATCAAAAAAATTAATCTCTGGCAAATTCTCAGAACAACTCTGGAAAGGATTCAAAGCAGGGAGAGGGCTCAGCAGCTGGCTGGGGCTCTGGGCTGCATTTTCCAGAGCTGCCGAGGAACCTCCTGTGCAACACGTGAAAGCCGATGCCGAAATGCAGATTGTGCCTCCCTTAATCCATCCCGCAGAACGACTCCTCTGGGGCAAACCCCGGAGCCGGGACCCCCTCCCCAGCAAGAGCTCGGCCTGAACAGCTGAGCTCGGAGGAGCTATCCCTGAGAGGAATGTGGGCTCAGGCAGTGGTGCTGCAGAGGAGCACGGCAAGGGGAGTCAAGAATGATGCCATTCATTGAGGCTTTGTGGGTTGGCGGCTCCCATCCTCCCCTTTCCGGGTACCGGCGGGCGCAAAGGCCGGCGCTGGCGGCCGTGGGGGACACGCAGCAGCCCTGCAGGGCCCCCAGCACGGCTCCCTGCCTCTGCACGCCCAGCCTTTGCCACCCCCAGGCTTTTTGGGGCCCCCCTGGTCCCCGCAGGGACCGTCCTGCCAGCGGCAGAGTGCTCTGGGTATCACCGGGTCCAATCCTGCATTATCAAACTTCCTTGGCTCCTCGCATCGGAAACTTTTACAATTCCCTGCTCGGCTGGAAAAGATGACTGCAGCAAACCCAAATTAGGAATAAATTATACAACAACTTTACATTTTTCTTTTACAAAGGAAAACTGTGTGGCAAGAGCTGTTGCAGGCACCTCCTTCCCAACGTCCTCCCTTGCAAGGATTACCGTGGAAGGCCACCGGCCCTCACAGACGGCTTAGTTTGAATAAATAAATAAATAAACACAACACGAGGCAGCTCCAAACCCAGTTTGGGACCTGCTCCCGCCGGGCCACGCGCTGCCTCTCACCCCCCCAGTCCCAAATACGAGCGAGGGCTGCAGGATGCAGGGAGAGCCAAGCTGCAACATCCATCCCAGCACTTCAAAAGCTCCCAAAAGCTGCATCTGTGCGGCCGCCCGCTGACATATGGGCATCTATTTTCACAATGAATGGCCGCAGCAACTCCTCCTTAAAAGCTCTCCCCGCCTGCTCTTGCAGGGGCTGTTGCATTCCCGCAGCATTTTTGCAATATTAAATTCTCCACCTCCTCCCCCTTCCCTTGCAGGGCACAAGGCAGAGCCGCTCCGGAATAAGCAGCGAGCTAAAAAGCAAAGAGCGAGCACTCTTTGCCACCACGCTGGCAGAAATAAATCACGGCTGTCCCCTTCGCAAGCCCCCTCCCGCTGCTCCTCGGGGCTCAACTCCTGCCCTTCTGCAGCTCCTCAACGCTCAATTTTTTTGCACTTTTGCAACTCCCAAATTCTCAACTTTTGCAGCTCCAAAATGCTCGGTTCGTGCAACTCCCAAATGCACGATTCCTGCCCTTGTGCATCTCCTAAAAGCACAATTTTTGCCCTTTTGCAACTCCTAAATTCTCGATTCCTGGCCTTCTGCAGCTCCTAAATGCTCCATTCCTGCAGCTCTTAAACGCTCTATTCCTGCTCCAAAATGCTCAGTTCCTGCAGCTCAAAAATGCCCAACTCCTGCCCTTTTGCAACTCTTAAATTCCCAACTTCTGCAGCTCCAAAATGCTCGATTCCTGCCCTTTTGCAACTCCCAAAATCTCAACTTCTGCCCTTCTGCTGCTCCTAAATGCTCCTGTCCTGCAGCTCCTAAACGCTCCCATTCCTGCAGTTCCAAAATGCTCCATTCCTGCCTTTCTGCAGCTCCCAAATACCCAATTCCTGCCTTCCTGCACTTCCCAAACGCTCCATTCCTGCCTTTCTGCACGCTCGGAGCGTGCTGGTGTGACAAACCCCACTGCTGCCTCTGACCAAAAGTTACCAAATATTAAAAGGGGGGGGGG
>VZRX01020092.1:0-31987 GCA_013398075.1 Notiomystis cincta
AGGAAGGAAGGAAGGAAGAGCAATTAGAAACCCAACTGAAATGGTTTGTACCTGTTCTTACACAGTTCCCTAAGTGTCTGGCAGGGGCAGTACAGATCGTGATCAGCCTCGAGTCTGACCCAGTCACAGATATTTTAGGTTTACACAGCAGGGTTCCCTGTGTATTATTATTCATATTCACCAGGGAATGTTTTCTTGCATAAAAGTCTGGAAGCAGCATTAAGCTTTGCAATCAGCCCAGAGCGAATTAAGTAGCCTTTGCACTGCAGCATCAGACATTGCACATGCAGGTTTTGAGTGATGTTCTCACAAACCAGGGCATTTCACTTATATCTCTAAATACTTATTTTGTTGGGGAAGAAAAAAGTGAAGGGAAGGATACCATATACTTGTAGTGTAGTTTTCTCCCAGTTCTAATTAGTGGTTATTTGAGAGCTTCCATCTTACTCAATGCTTGCTATAAGAACAGGGCATATCACTGGATTATCTCTGGAGTACAGAAACTGTGGGCTGTAGAATGGATCCTTTCACCCTGCTTTGTCTTCTGGATGATATTGCCATCTTTACCTGTCCTTCTCTTTTTATTGCAGCAATTTAAAAATGTATTTCTTAGACTAACAGTATTTATACAGAGTAAGTGACCTAAGAATCCAATAAAACCAAATTCTAGGATGCACAATTATAAGAATTTATAAAACAGCCTCACTGTAATAGAAGAATGACCACAGAACATAAGAAAAGAAGAAGGGAAAAGGTTGGTGTTACTCACAATACCCAACCTGAGAAATTTGTCATCTTGGAAATCTCAGTACTTTGTAATTCCTAGAGCAATATGAGAAGGTTTTAGAGGAGTTTTAAATCTGATAGATGTCTTATTAATATAGAATTCACCAAAGATTCATAAGTAATATGCATTTAAATTAATCAAATGAAACTTTTAGACATTCTTTACTGGCTGACAAAATGATCAAATTCAACCACTATAAATGGCTATTTAGCTTTATGGGACAGGACATTAACTGAAAGGGCTCACTCAAAAAATGAGTCACACTCATATTAGCAACACTCTACCTAAGACACATCCTGCTCCAGGAAAGTTTTTATTTTCTTTTGTGTTTTTGGCCACTGTGAACAGAAAAAGCCTTCCACAAAATTTGCTTGAAACTGACACAATATATTAAGTCTTAAGAGTATTAAAATATATTAAAGGACTACTATAGATCATATCTATATAAATGAGCAAAAGACATTTTCTCTTTACCAGTTGAGCATATAGATAATCAATCCTCTACATATGAATAATTTTACTATGAAAACCCAATAGAAAAATGTATTTACTGTACACTAATACTGTGCACTTTAGGAGGTCTCCACTGAATTTTCTAACCCTTTAACATAATTTTAATAAAAACTTTTATGAATTCCCCATTCCAACCTTTTGCTAATTAAATCTGAGCAAATGGCACAGAGATCAGAAGAGCATATTAAATTACAAAAGAAGCTACACTTACAACTTTGTAGTGCTGTACAGAACATGAATAACATTTCAACCAAGTCAGATCTATGAAAGTCACCTTGCACAGGCTGAGCAGCAGGAGTAAAACATGAACCACAGCCTTTAAAATCTAGAGTATCATTGAAAAATAACATCCTCCAAGTAATATTTTTATATTAATATACTTTCTGATATAAGAAGAATGGCACTGTTTTAAAGTAGCCTTTAAAATTGCAAAGGAATATGCATAGATATTTCTCAAAGTCTTTAAATTTCTTAGTAAAATCAGATTTATACTCCTTCCACAGTCTTATGCCAGAGGGAAGTCATGTTAGCCAGGGTAATATTTTTCCAAAATTTTTGATGGTCCAAAGTTACACTGATCCAAGAAGTTCTTAATTTCCAAATCAACAAATTTGGGGAAAATAATTTTTATTTTTCTATAGTAAATCTCAACAACCAATTTAACTATATAACTAGAGATATTTATACGGTTCTCTTCATATTTGCTATAAAGTTTGCTGGTGTTCATTAAGTTAGACTAGCAAAATAAAAACTGGTTGCAAAAATAATAATTAAATAATAATTATTGCTTAATGGACATTAAGCATTTCTCTACTTGATTCCTGTGATTTAGGTATTCCTTATCTCTTTGCCCTTTCTCACAATGCTTTGTTAAGAATGTTTCAAGAATTCCCAATAAATTATTCTTTTGCTTTTCCTTCTTTCTTTTGAATGCTTCAACTGCTGCAACATTCTCATTGAAGATATAAAAAAGGAGCAACTTTTTCACCATTAGAGCTAATCATAAATAAGTTCAGTTTATGAATATAAAATGCACTTTTACCCAAATTATCAGTCTTATAAACTCTAGAGTCAAATATATTATTTCCTGTTCTCCAGTCCTTTATTCTCTAATTTTATGGCTATTAAGAAAGAGTATATGCAAGCTAAATTAGACCCTAATTTACATATTCCAAAATTCTATTTTGGAAGACAACCACAAGTTGCTATTGTTTCCAATAATAAATAATTTTTACTTTATTTTGGTTTTAGAATATAAATAAATAGGGCATAAATTCCCTTTTTTTTTTAAAGTGCATTAGACCATTTTAGGATTATATTATTTTTCAACACATTGTATTACATTAAAATCATTTGGTCAGCCTTGGAAGATTTAGGTAAATGTATTGCAGAAATCTAATAAACTCTGTCAGTAATTTGCTCATTAGAATTATCAATGTTAACAGAAAATCTGAGAGCATGTATGTAAACATTTTAATTCTGTGCTTCAACTTCTCATTTTAGAGTAGTATTACATTTTAGATTGTTTTGCAAGTAATATTCTAATCTCATGGCATACAGTGTTTAAATTACTTTCATTAATATTGGGTGGTTTTCTAATTCTTGGAGAAGTTCTTTTCAGTTGCTTTGAAACTGAAAAAAAGAAAATTTTCCTGAATGGTTCATATTTCCAATTACGAGCCTTCCAGGACAGTTAGAAGTATGAACCCCACAAATTACTAACAGATGTCATCATGCAAAATGAAGTATAATGCAAATATGAGAACTCAAAGTTTTACTGTAAAACATGAAAATCAGCATTTTATCCTTTTACCTCCTACATGTCATATGTACAAACAAAAATGTGTGAAGGGCACTGTTCCTCCAGTCTGTTGTAGCATTATGGTAGAGTAGGTGTGTCTGTGAAACACTCCAGGGTAGAGACATCTCACCTTTGGACAAGTGGAAGAGAGTTTGGACATAATACACACATTGAAAAAATGATTTATGAAAGATGTTTTATCAGTGCAACTTGCCCTATTCTATGTAAAAAATATTACCTTGAATTTTCTTTCATTTTTGGTATCAATATAATATGTCTGAAGAACAAGCATAATTGTTTTTTCCTTGTCTTACTGGTAGCACCTACTAGCTGCTGTTGATACAAGCAGTGTCACATACAATACAAGCACAGAAAGAAAAGTCAGTCCTTTCCACAAAGGGTTGCACTCACAGTACAAAACAGAAGGCAACCCATGAAATACTGCTACAAAGCACTTTGTCTAGAATTGCAAGATACCTTTTTTCCTCCCACTAAATGGAGAAATAAAAGGTTAATAATGGAACCTCTATTATTGTTGTTGATACTACTTATTATTTTGTTATAAACACTGCTACTCCACTGCTACTGCTACCACTATTTTAGCTTATACATAACATACCACTAAAATAGACATTATTTCAAGCATGGAAATGTTGCACATCCATAATAACACATTAGCAATCATTTGTGTTACCTGACCTACTGAAGGAAATGGATTTCTTAAATATGCTATGTCTGTTGTGCTGCTGAGAGGAAAAGCAGAGATTCTGGAGCAGTATGGCATGTATTGATCAGTGCCATGGTTTAAATGTTGACAAAGGTTTAAATGTTTTTAATATTTAAGTTCATGCTGTAAGTGGGACAGTTTTAGTAACAGGACTGTATATTTGTACTTAGAGGAGGTAAACTGATATTTTAAAGGTATCTCTACGGAAAACTGGAGCATACTCATTGGAATAATTTCTGTGGCCAGTTACATTTTAACTCTACCTTCTGGGTCAGGCAGAGTTTAATTATCCATCTGTTAACTTTTCTAGCAGATATAAATAGGCTTAAAAGTAAATTTTTAGTCAATCTGGTAGTGTCTGTCCAGATACATGATGATAATTTTTTTTCTCTTTTCTTACTCTGTTCTTCCGGACTTGGGGTCACGAACTGAGCCTCATCAAAATGAATCCCAGAGGCAGAAATATCCTTATGCCATTATTTAATAAAAATATTGTTTAACCTACACACTAATCCTGCTTTTACCTACTTTAAATTAGGCTGTTTACCTGATTGCTTTATTTGATTTGTCCCTTCTTTTTGTCTGATCTTCCTTATAGTAAACCACAGGAAATATTAATTCCTGTTTAGAAAAAACCAAACATTTGCTTTTACCCATCTTTCCAGCTTGGAAATCTTCTTGAATCTGCAGAGAGTTTGTGCAGCTTGGTCTCTCAGATTCCAACTGCTGATGGCAGAAATAGAGTTATTCCTCAATTTATTGTTAAACTTACTTAAATACCTATGTACCTACTGAGCAAAAGTAAGGAATGCTGCTTACAGAGGTTGCTGGTGACCTTGGTGCTGCCACTGATACTTCTGGACTGAGAATTTGCAAGCTTACAAATTCCTGAAGGAATAGGTTGGAAAAAGAGTAGGTTCTCAAAGAAGACACTCTTGCATTCAAGGAAAGATTATGGATTAATTTCCTCTTTTTACAGAAAAGCTATTCAACTTTTTCCAGACATGATTTAGGCAATAAACACGAGAATGGGGAGCAGTAGTCTTTAAAACAGTAACTTTGTAAATGGTGGAGAAAATGCTGTAAGCTTCTTCCAGATCAAACCAAAAGACAAGTAAAATACGATCTTTCAAGAGCCACCTCTGACAGAACCAGGGAAACCTCCTGGTCAGGAACAGGTAATAGTTAAAAGGTGGGCAAACCCACAGAATCTCATCAGATCTTATGCTGGAGTAAAATATTGCTCTTCAGTCTCCAAGAATGAAGATGAAAGCTCACAGCAGACAGGCAGAAAGGATCCAGGAGAGCAGGAGAAGCCTGTGGGCTTTCGTGGCAGGCAAAAGTTTAAAGACTTCACAGGTTTGGGCATGACACAAGCTGAGACAGCAACAGGAGGTGAGAAACCTGTTGTGGGATGAAAGGAAGAAGAAGTGTGTACGAGGGATAAAGGCCTGAATGAGCACACCAATTCCTCTGCAAGAGATGTTGATTTGAAGATAAGCACAGCTGCCAGATTTTGTGCATGTGAAGAGCACACTCAGAAATTCATTCCTGTGTGGGATATAAGAATGACTGCACATATTAGGAAGGACAGCACTAACAAGAGAAACCAAGTATTATATTTGGGGTTGTAAGTGGATGGGAAAAAAACATCAAATGACAACAAATAGAATAAAAATGTCTGAAAACAATCTGAAGTGGAAGAAGTATTAACCTTCCTATAGATATATGCAAATAACCAAGAGGTTAATGTTGATTTAGCTTTATCATAAATTTTGGAATATGATAACGTTGTTTAGGGTGCCTTAGTAATTACTATGGGACCAATTCTTACTTTTGTAGTTGAAAGGAACAATGCTTTTCTCTTTGAAGAGTCTTGGTAAGGCAAGGTCCTTCACAGTTCAGTTTTAACTCAATTATATTTTATTCCAGCTGAAGCAATGTATCTGCACTTTTGAATTTTTTCATACACTATTCCTTTGAACATGGGTTTAAAATTAATTGAGGTTCATATACACACAAGTAGTCTTGCAGAGACTGAAAAGTAAAGGAAAGCCTACTACTCTTAAATAATAAAAAGAAAAAAAATTAAGATATGAAACTACATGGCACAAAATGCAAGGGACAATGATTGATCACAGCCTTTATTAATGATATTTAAGAGGATATTCACTAACATCAGCTACTCTCTCCAGCATATAACTAGCTTGGAGGAGAAACAGCAGCCCCAAGGGAAACAGAATTATTTGTTTGTATTCTTATTGAGTACCAGTGTTAAGTCATTGCATGAAGAAAAAAAAACCTTCCAAGAAACCAGAAATGGCAGGAACTTTAGAATAAATTAGAAACCTAAGATAACTTAAATCAGCTGAAGTAATCCATATTTGTGTAGGCTAAATAAAGCACTTTAGAACAAAAGGTGTATAATAGAAAACTACAGTGTTACTTTCCTAAAATGAAAACGTTTGCCTGGCAGGGCTGCTGTGATAAATACACTTCTCTTCTGGCTGTGGAGATGTCTTTCTGTGGAGTCTGAGGCACAAATGGGACAGGGAAGTTGGGGGGAGAAATCAGGCCGTGAATGAAGGCTGCAGAGTTTGAATCTTTTTTCTTCCCCCTCAAGGCATCTATTTTTATTTCTCATTTACTTGTCTGGTGCCTCAGAGAAAGTGCAGACAGTATGCTTAGTATATCAAAGCACGATCTGTCTGTGTTTTAATAATTACACTGTCTCTTGTAAAACACCTTTACAGACGATTACCAAATTGTGCCTTCAGACAAGCCTGATACAGCCCTGCTTTGCTCCTCCATGCAGAACCTTCACAGGTTGGTGGCAATGGCTCCATGTCACAGCAATGCCCCCCACCTACTGCAGCAGGGAGCATTAATAACTTCAGAGGTCAAACCTGTAATACTTTCTCAGTCTGCTTTAAATGTGAAATCCCAAATAAGACATTGATCCTGACTCCAAAGAGCATTTTGCAGTCTGGGGGCCAAATTTCATCTAATCTTTCAGAAGCACCAGGTTCCCTGACAACAGCAGAGCTCACAACACATGGCAAAGACTGACAGGGGCAAGGGATCTTCCCAATCAAAAAAACCCACCTGATAAAATAAAGAAAAATTAATAAAGATGTGATGCTTCCACATGCTGACAGTGTCTTCTTTAGAGCAAACTCTACAGATCCATACTTACAGCAAGAATTTTATTGTCATTAGGACATAGTTTTATTGCTTTCTATGTGACATATGTCTACACTAGTTTTTTGCTGCCTAAGTAGGGAAAATCAAGGAATTTAGTCACTGAATTATGACAGCATAGATTGTCTCCCAGAGCACTACTCTGTAAATGCTGAACAAATTCACTCTGCTATGAAAGCAAGTTATCTTGTTTAAAAGTATTATCTTCGATGCTGCAGTATTTCAGGAATATAGTCCCAGGGAAAGGATTCTCATATTACACATTTTGTCCATTTGCAATCTGAGTATTTATGGAAAAGCACGATTTATGCATCATGTGCTTATAAATGTGAAAATGCTAATGCATTTACATTCTTCAAATTAAAAAAAAAAAAAGGAAGCAAAATTTCATAGGGCTAGATCATTTCATTGACATATGCAATGTAAGAAGCAGTTTACATTACTCGCAGGACTGAACACTGAGAAGACTGTATAGATTTAGGAAATATCAGGAACATCAATCAGACTGTTTCTTTTAAGTCTGTTCTTAAGAAAAATAGAGCTAAAATATATTACTTCAACATTAACCGCAGATGTTATAAGGCACATTAAAAAACATTTCAAGAAAATAATAAAGCAGATTAAAAAACAGCCAAACTAAGCAAATCCACAAAACAGTGATTTAAGTATTTCATTACCTGTCACAGAACAAAAAGATATTTTTATAACCAAAACATTAAAAGATAAGAATGCCACCCATATCAGGATAAAACATGGATTTCATAGAAGCATATGAAGCCATTTTTCTCTTTATTGTACAATTTTGATTGGGAAAATATTAATTATATTACTGCAATCAGAAAGAAGGTGACTGCTGGTGGAACTACCATTAGGTGCAGAGCCGGTTGCATTTTCCCACCAAAAATACTCACCTGTCACTTTTAGCTCCTAGAGTGATGATTCTTCTTTTTGTCTTCTTAGTGTCACCATAAAATGGTGACAGAATAGTAATCATAACTAATAGTAGTCTTTTGAACTGACATCTGTCACATTTGCTGCAGAGCTGTTCCTCTGAGTTTTCCATAAGGACTGGATTTGACCAAGCTTTTTATTTCTCTTTAAATATTCTTAAGGTTACTTAGCTTCCTATATTTGAATTATTCACAGAGTAAGTACACATATAAGTACCAAATGAGGAAACAGATTGATTTTGGTAAGGCCAGTGAAGATAATGTTGCTAAGAACACAGATCCTCAAAAATACCTGTTCTGAGAACAAGAGAACAGCACGACAGTCTTGCTGTTCATTGGTATTTATAGCAAAGTGCTGGGTATTTATTCACAGAGTGTCTTACCAGGGCCCTTGGCTTGTGTTTCCCAAACCCCAGCCACTCTCCTGGCAAGCACCAGTGTTAACTTCCAAACTCCATGGCAGCTTTTGCAGGCACCCAGCACGGGTTTGTGCAACTGCACAGAAAACTGGCAAATATATCTAAAGATACAAGTTCTGTATCAGTAAAGGACTTTGGTTCTTGATGTAGTATTTCAGTATCCCTTTAAATTTAATTGCCTTACTTTTTGGGGGTTTTCCCCTTTTGGAGGGGGAAGAGATCTACCGTTCCTGTTATAGAAACTTCACCTTTTTAATTTTTTGGAGAAAAATCAACAGAAAACTGGTTGTCAGCTGCTTTCAGCTTTTCTTCTGTTCTGGCTTTTGCCATTTGTCAGACAAAGAGAATTTATTTCAATTTTAAAAATTAGGTTAAAATTTTAATGTAGTCAGCAAAAGTAATTACATACACACTTTCCTTATGTCGAAAAACACAACGAAAATTTTTGTACTTGGGAAAAAAATTAGAAAAGATAAAAACAATAGCAAAAAGAATCAAAATTCAGCCTTTACATTACATTTACAGACATGCAGAGAAAGTGTTGTGAAAACTCCATGCCAGAGAAAACTGTAAGCATGTAAAAAATGAAATTCAGAAAATGTCACTTTTCACTAATAAAGATATACAGACTTTCAGCTTGCCTTAAACAAGACTTAAGCAGATTTCAATTGTCTAAATCTGGCATTATTATTCAAAAATAATGCTAAATGCAAATGACATCTAAATTCTTCCAGCACATTTGGCTGCAGACTTTGTTCTGCACCTCTAACTCTAGTGCCCTAACCAAAGCATCTTAATTAAGAGGTTAGTAGCTCTAGGCTCCTTTGCAGTCTAGAGAGACAAGGATAGACTTTTCTGGGACAAATTACACCATAGGCAGATGCTTTTTTTATAGTAGGTTTTCTATACAAGCTCATTTTGGAGGAGTTTCAGATTTACCACCTGCTAGGTCTTACTAAGCAGGTGGATGTGGATGTCACTGCTGCTTGCTGCTTCTTATTCTGGTCTCCAACACAACTGCTTAGCAATGTTATTGTGGGGGTCTATGCTACAGAGGAGGCAGAAATTTGTATAAAGGTAGGATGAAGGGTTAAAGGCATCCTACTGGGTAACTTCAGTGAATTCTCTTTTTTCCTTTCACTTTTTTGGGGCACCTAAGACTTCTCACAATCTGGGAGACCACAAGCTTGTCTTTAATATTCCCTGGAGGCCAGGTGGGATTGGGCACCCTATTTCTTGCTGTCCAATCAGAATTTTGATGTCCAATCTTGATACAATGAACATTAGTATTTACATGTCAGGATGAAGAGTAAGGAAATTCTAACAACCAGAAATATTTTTCTTTTTTTTTCTAGTGAGAGTAGCATATTTCAGTGAGGGAGTAGAAAGCACATGTGATTTCTTCTAGGACTAGTTTAGTACTCAGTGTATAGTAGCATGCCAGTTAGTCAGTCAGTCAGTCTTCTCTTGATGGAAGGGAATTTCCTTGGAGGGTTCTGGCTGAGATTGTTTGTTTGTTTTTTAAAATATAATTTACATACATATTTTCTATCATTTCACATAAACAGGCATTCCATCACTAATAACTAAACACTGTTTTTAGACTCAGTTTCCTGAGGAGGAGGGAGAGAGAAAGCAAAAATAAGGACCTCTGTATGACTTCTGTAGTGACATTGTCCTTGACAATGGGCAAAGGGAGGGCCACAGATACCATTTCTCCAGACTTCTTTAAAGCCTTAGATATGGTCCCTCACAACATCTTTCTCTCTAGACTGGATGGGTTAATGAGTGGATTGTTAGATGCAGAAGAAAGTGGTTGGGCAGTCACATCCAGAGGGTCATGGCCAATGACAGAGTCCTAATGGATATCAGTGACCCTCAGGGGGTCCAGTGCCATTTAATACCCTCATTAATGACATAAATTAGATAGATGGAGGCATCGAGGGCACCCTCACACATTTGCAGGTGCAGTTGACTCACCTGAAGGATGGGTTGCCATCTCAGGGGAGGGCCTGGACAAGCCTGAGAGCTGGCCCATGGGAATCTTGTGTAATTTAACAAGACAAAGTGCAAGGGGCTGCACCTGGTTCAGGGCAACCTCCAGTATAAATATAGGATGAAGATATCAAGAATAGCCCTGCCCAGAAGGACTTTGAGGTGCTGGTGGGGGAGAGGCTGCAATGAGCTGGGAATGGGCATTTGAAGCCCAGAAAGCAAATTATGTCTTTGACTGCATCCAGAGCAGTGTGGGGAACAGGACAAGGGAGGGGATTCTTCCCCTCTGCTCTGTTGGGATTTCACCTGCAGAGCTGCCCCCAACTCTGGGGCCTCCAGCACAGGAAGGACATGGACTTGTTGGAGCCAGTCCAGAGGAGGCCACCAAGATGATTACAGGGATGGATCACATCCTCATTGAGGAAAGGCTGAGAGAATTGGGGTTGCTCAGCCTGGAGAAGAAAAGGCTCATTGATGACCTAATTGTGGCCTTCTGGTACCTGAAGGGAGCCTACAAGAGAAATGGGGCAAAAGTGTTCACAAGTGTGGCAGTACAGGGGAAATGGGTTTGAACTGAAAGAGAGTGGGTTTAGATATTAGGAAGAAATTCTTTACTGTGAAGGTGATGAGGCACTGAAACATGTTACCCAGAGAGACTGTGGATGCCCCATCCCTGGAAATGTTCAAGGCCATGTTCAATGGAGCTTTGAGCAAGCTGGTCTAGCAAAAAGTGCCCCTGCCCATGATTAGAAGTAGATGATATTTAAGATCCCTTCCAATCCAAGCCATTGTAAGATTCTATAATTCTGAGGTTCTATTTCATTGTTTGAGCTATATAACCCCCCTCCTAGAATTTAAGTCTCAATACTTATTTGTCAGATAAAAAGTTCTGTTCTAAAGGGTCTGATTGAAATGAAAAAAAAAATGAAAGTATGTGTAGAAATTTGTAAAAAGTCATGAGTATTCTGGGTAGACTTGATTATTACTGGTTTGTTGTGTAGGGTTTTTGTAAATAATTACTGTATTTAATGCTAATTAAGAATCCTTCACACACCTAGAAATTATACTTTCCCCCTCTGAAGTACATCAGAGAACCTGAAATGACATTATTTCTAGTGCATCTAAACTAATGGGTATCAAGATATTTTTGGATTCATCTGTATTCAGGGGGATGCAACACTCTCCTCTGTCTGTCTTCCTTTTATAACTGCTATTATTAACTCCTCCACTTTTTTCCTATTTCCAAAAGTTATAAAGAAAAAAAGGTTGAGAAGATTTTTTTTCCTTTTTTTTTTTCTTTTTTCTTTTTTTTCACTTTTCTTTTCTCTTTTCTTTTTTCTTTTTTTTTTTTCTTTCTCTCATTGCTTCTCTTCGCTCTCTTCATTTGTTCATTCACTCATTTTTATCACAGATTAACCAGTCTCTTGAAGGTTTTGATGCAGTCAGTTAGATTTCTTATACAAAAATACAAACCTGTCTCAACGACTTCACACAGAGCTGCAGCAGTTTGCAGAGCCCTGTGTGACATCTGGGCTCATTACCCAGAACTCAAACAGCTTAGAAGAAAGTCGTGGAGGTTTCAGACTCCAGGTGATGACATAGTGCTGCAAGTGAACTTCAGACAATTATCCTGGTGAACAGTGCCAGGCCAGCAGCTCAACATGCCCATTGGCTAGAGAGCTGCAGGTGTTGCTCTTCTGCAGCAGCTGAGGAAGGTGGATATTATTTCTGTCTTAGGCAACCAGGGTGAACAGTCAAATTTAATACTCTTCCAGAGCATTTTAATATTAAAGTTTTGCTACAGTCATAGAAGTCAGACTTGTGGATCACTCTTTCCAGCTGTTTCCTGTCTCATTCCACCCCTGATTCCAGTTCTCCTGCAGCCCAGTACTGCTCCTGGCCACAGGTACAAAACCAGAATTGTCATATCCTCACAAGTATCTAGAAGGCACAGCCAGGTGAGAGGAAAATCAGGGAGACTGATATTTCCCCCACAGCTGAGCATCAGGGCAAGACACTTAAGAAAACCTTACCTAAGAATAAATGCAAGGTCAAAGGCCAAAAATTGAAGCTTCGAAGAGACAGGAAAGAGTTGCAGGAAAAAGGAACATAGTGTCCTTATTTTGTTCCTTAGGCAATACTCCATACCTTGTCCATTGTAAATCATTCCTGCTTCAGTGAATGAGTGGCTGTTCTCACTTTCATGAACACTTTAGTTTTGAGCTGCTGTTACTTTCCAGGAATATTAGAAAGGGTGACAGTTTTGTGTAGCCTTTACACCAACGAGACAATGAAAACCTATAAACCTCTCAGAAACCAAAAGTAACACCCTTCAAACTCTGGCAACTGCTTGCTCTTTGATTATTTTTAGAAAAAATCAGTATTTATTAAAATAAAAGGGAAAGAAGAATGATCCCATATCAGATACTATAATTCTCACCTGATTTTGATGGGTTTATTTGAATGCATAAATAAAATAGGACTTGCTAAGAATTGCTAGTAAAATGGTGTTTGTGTTTTGTTCAGAAGGTCAGAAATTATTAAAGAGAGAGAAACTATAATTTATCAAATACTTCACTGAATACACCCTTAGTGTGTTACCCAATAATAAATTAAGAAACAAAAATAACATACTAGTCTTTAAATCAATTAGTCTTATTATGGGTAAAAATAAACAATAGGTACTCTCTTTAGAAAACAAATAGAACTAAACATTTTGGTGTGTTGTGAGAATTATTAAATCCCTTTTTTCTTCCATAATGGAATTCACCTATATGCAAGTTTTCAGGAACTGATTGGCTTCAATTATTCTTTCGAACATCTAAGAAAGACAAACCATAGACATAAAAAGCTTCTGATGTTTTGCATATTCATAATACCTTAGTGAATCACCAGGAATGGCAATAGTGCTCTCTGAATGCTAATGTACAGCCAGCAGAAAAGTTGAAGGGCAAAGCAACATAGAAATAAGCCAGATTTTCCCACTTGAATTCACCACTTATTTGTGAACACTTCTTGTATTTTTCTTTTTCTGCTGTTACCACTTCCTCTCTTATCTTTTTTCATTAAAAATCTAATGATTTAATCTATGACACATATACAATATTGTGCCTAATTTCATAGGGGTTTTAGATCAAAAACGGTCACTAAAAAAAATGTCATTTTTAGAGAGAAACCCAAAGATCTTCAATGACTGCAGACTGATGTTTATGTCTTAAGGGTAACTAGGTATGCCTAATAGCATGGTACAACATCCCTTTTCACTCAGTATAGCAAAGAATGCATGCTCACAGCAGGAAATCTTTATCATCATTTATCAGAGTAGCAGGTAGTTCTGTTTTCAAAATGTTACCTTCAAAGGGCATTTATCTAAAACTTTTCTCAGAATCTATTTCTATTCTACCATAAAATTAATTAGCCTTTTAGTTTAACTGAATATATTTCAGAATTTAACATGAAAAAGATGACAAATGTACTTGATCTCTAATAGAGCAACATTTTTATACACATGAAAAAAGTGTCAATACCTCAAAACAACTCTTTAAAAAAAAATTTAAATGTATTTTTCTTTATGTCTGACTGCAGCTGTCATTTCAGTGATGCTTGTGAGGGACACATGCAAATTCAGGGTCATACTGTTTGTAATTCATTCCCTCAGATAACTTTGCAAATTACTAAGACTTATGTAGAAGAATTCTCTGGAAAGGCAGCGAGTATCTCAGAAGAATTTATGTGATGAGTGATGTCAGCGCTCTTCCGGGCACTAATTGTGCCATTCTAACACAGGAAGGAGCTGTTTCAGCCCCTGTATAAACATGAGAACCCCAGCCAGCACCTGTCTTAAAGAGAAAACACATTTAATAAACAACTCAGGCTGCAAGGCTGTTTACTGAAAAGGCTTGTGTTGATGAGCACTACACTAAGAGCTGTGCAGTTTAATAGAGAAGAGTTTCAGTGAGGGTATAAGGTCTCATTTGCCAGCTGTGGAGCACAAGCCTCTTCCAAAGACACAGAAGAGTGCTGTAGGTTTGATGACCAAGTCTTTGCAAGTCCAGATTCCTCACCTTCTCCATTCCAGAGGACATCACAAAATTTAATAACCAGCACTTGCACCACAGAGAATTGTGGATTGCTTTACCCAAGATTGTTACTAAAGTGATTAACATGATTCTTTGAGGTGCTGAGAGTCTCCCTGGAAATCTAATCGGAAGCAGAACTAAGTTAATCTGTTCTGGTGCTTTGTGTCCTGAGGCTCAGTCATCTCAAGCTGCTCCTGCTGCCCATCTTAGAGCTACTCAGAAATGGACTGGTCTATATATTGAGTTGTGCTTCTTCTTGGACTTAGAGGAAATTTTCTTCATCCTTTCTAAGTATCTGCTTAAAAGAAATGACATGATCAGAGCAGTTTATATCAGCAAGGTTTTATATTTGTGAGAAGTTAAGAAGAACCTCACCAGGCTGGATAAGCAGAGCCCTGTATTCTCAATGCTTCTGGCAATGGCAGAAAGAGAAAAAGGGTAGGAAGAGAACAACCTGCCTGTTCTGGTTGTGTCTGCATTCCTTATTGCATCCCCCAGTATCTAGAGTAATTTTAAGGGTTTTAAATAATAGATCCCTTCCTAGTCCCTTTATTAGATCCCTTCCTAGTCCCTTTAGTGTCTCTTTAGTGAGTTTATCTAATCCCTTTTGCAACTAGTGATGTTCACCTCTGCAGCAGCCTACAGCACCAAATAACAGAGATTCATTACATGCTGTGAAAAGAAATGCTATCTTTTTCATGTCTGAACCTGAATTTCTACCAGTTTCAGCAGATGCCTTCAGTCCAGGTATTGTGAGGGTTGATGAATGAATGGTCCAGCACAAGCCTGTAAACCTCCACTATATTGCTTCTCAGTTTTGTCCTATATAAACTGAACACTCCCATCCCTGGGAGTCACTTTGTAAGTCACTGGGTCACTTTGTGAGACACTTGCTTCATCCATGTGACGTTTTAGTCACCATTTTTTGTACTTTATTTAGTTACTACTTCACTGCAAGCAATAGTGTTATCACAGTATAATTTTGGTAAACTAAGACACTTCTTGGGAATCCCCAGTTATATTTTGAGAATTGTTAGCTTTATGTATTTGTGAGCTCCAAAGTAGATTTACTGTTTCTGCTACTCAAAGAGTTCTTATTTCAGCTTTCTGCTGGAGAAATGTCAGCTTAGGACAAATCAAATTTGTCTGTGACTGTATATTACAACCCTGCCAGCTATGAAAGTGAACTTACTCCCCAGCCTTTTTCCTGCACTAGGAAGGTACAAGCCATTCTGTGTGGGATTCACTGCAGCTAACTTTAGACATCTATAGTTTAGTCGTCTACATCTGAATTAGTCACTTTGGATTCTCTTTATAGCTATCAGAGAGAAAAGGCCCTTTTAGAGCATGATTCATCTGACCTATTTAGATATCTACTTAGGAATAAGATGAATCATGTCCTATAACTTTTTTCCCCTCTCTTGACTACAGAGGGAATTAAAATATTGACTTCTGCAAATACAGTTCATTGCATATATTCCTCTCTATGTTATTTTGACACCATTTTTCTAACAAAAAGTTAGCCTGGGTATCACAGGATGACTCAAGTGTTTTAGCAAATTTTCAACTCAATTCTTGCTAAAATGTGAGCCACTGCTACAGTTGCTGTGGCAGGTATGATGCATTCAAGGACCTTCACATCTTTCTTAAATGCTGGGTCCCAGAACTGCACAATACACAAGGTGAAGTTGCACAAACACTGAACAGAGCAGGATAATCACCTCTTTGATTAGCTGCTTGATGCATTCCTGTTTCAACCTGCCCCTAAAGGCAAGGGTGACTCAGGTACTTGTTAATAGATGCCTTGGGGAGGATTAGAGTGAAATTACATTGAATGACCAGTGTTTTTCTATATATATATATATGTAGGTACACACATATATATATAAATATATGTATATATAAAACCATATATATATATATGTTGAGTTTATTTTAGAATAAATTTGGTTGCAATGGAAATGAGATATGTAGCCATTTTGATTATTAATATCTATAGTAATACAGGAACAGAAAAGTATAAAGTTAACACTCAAAAAAAAAAAAAAAGTAAGGAAAAGAAAGAAACAGAAAGAAATTATAAGAATTGATAGTGGAGATGAAATTTATAGCTACCTGTGGATCCACAATGAGACTTGATGTTGCATTTTCGATGTCTGTTGGTTGATGTGATGGTCACAGTCAGAGTCTTGATCAGTAATGAGCAGGGGAAGCCCACAAAACCCAGAGTTCAATGGGTTAATAAATGTCCAGGCTTAGTGGGAACATCCAGGTACCTTTATGAACTAGAAAGAGAAATAAAACCTGGTTTGTTTTCTTCTTTCAGACAGAGGATCAGATAATATCCAAGTGTGATGAGTTTCAGTGAGTTTTAAAAACAATCTTCAGAGCTAGTGGTGATACTGCAATCTGTGAGTACTGGTGTCTACAAAGTGTTGCAGTGCAGCATAATTCTTGCATGTTTTTTCCAAACACCAGTTTTTGTCTTCACTCTTGTTATTTAGTCTTAACCTGTAAAGTACATTTTATTCTTTTTGCGTACTGCAGCACAGCTCCTCAAAAATCTTTCTATTCAAGGCATCTCCCTCTAACACATTTTAGACTCTTCACCCTGGCAAGAAAATCTAAGTAATGCCCATCCTTAACACACTTCAATATGCTATGCCTTTGCTAGACAAATTCTATTCTTGCTTAAGTGTTACATCTCAGTTTCTTGATCATTTGCTGGATTTAATTTTTTCATTATGTCGTCCGTAATAGATCTCAGAGGTCCAAGTCTTGAAGGCCAATCTGGACACTTTCTGGTTCTTTCGATTTATGTAATATGTTTAGGGATTTTTAAAAACACATCCTCCATTTTTTGCATTTGGTATTGCACTTCACATTTCTGTAGAGGGAATTTCATGGTTAGCTTTCTCTACCTGACCCAATTGAACACTGTTTAAAAGACATCAAGAGCTTCAGAGCCAGCTATTATCAGGATTGAAGTTTACTTTTGAGTGCCTTGTCCTTTACTTTCACTCATTACTTGCAGTTACTGTTTAAAGAACTGTTTAAATCTTTGGTACTTGTCTTCACATTTCCAGAATCAAAGATCTGGCGAGACTGGCATTCTTCTTTTCAGAATATCTTAGCAGTTTGCTTTATTTCTCATTTGCATTGTTAAGAAATCATTCCCATACTTCCTGTTTGGCTCCCATCCTTAGGATAGCCTTTGGGTTGGCAATGTGACCCACAGAGTTCCTGGTAGGTGACTGCCCCTTTGTGTTACCTTTAACAATCTGTTACATGGCCCCTTTTTTCTTGGTTCCTTCATGCCTTTTCTGTTTCTTACTTTTTCAGGTACAAAGACTGCAGAATCTGGCACTAAATCTATACTGAGGATTCCTCTTCCATTCTCTCTCATTAAAATCAGTATTCTGAATGAGTCTCTCTTTGTTAACTAGTGTCCTAATTAACTTTTCCCCTTGTTCTCTTGTTTACGATTTTCTCCTTTCATTCATTCCTGCTATATCTCTAAAAGTTGATTTTCTGTTATTTAGGGACTTAATTTTTCTTAATTTGTCAATGAACTAAAATATCTTTCAATACTTTCAGATGTCCCATAAAATGGGATATCTTTATGTATATAGCACCTAGCACAAAGATTTCCTGCTCCATGAAAAAAAAATTTTAAATGCAAAAGAAAAAAAAGTGTAACAATAATTTTATATTTTAAACAATTAAAATTAAATATTTACACATTACTTTAATACTTCATTATCTGTAATTAAAAACAGTAATAATGTGGTATTGCAACTGTTACAGTCTTTTCTGTAATATATTGTCCTCTATCTATTATTCTGAAAATCAGCTCATAAATTAGCATAAAAGACAAGGGATGTGCAGACAGGTTTATGAACTATGGAACTAGACTCTTTTCCCTATCTTCAAGGAAGCTTTTTCAGTTATTAAGTAGAATTAATGGATATTAATTTGTTCACATTCCCTATGGAATGCCTGTACAAATCAAGTGTAAACAAAGAAGGAAACTGCCCCTCATCAAAAATATTAAATATATTTAATGTGTTAGCATACTGATATACAAGAATCTGAGGGTTCTAAATTGTAAAATGTTGTTCCTCAATAAATGATATTTCACTGAACAGTAATTGCTAGGCATATTCAAATCACTGATAATATTTCTCCTTCATCTTTTATCATGATTCAATGAAAAATGACAATTATCTCTGTGATTTCTTCAGAAATTTCTGCAGAAGTAGACTTATGCCAGTATTCAGAGTTTCACATTCTAATATGGATGAATTTAAGGTAATGCAATGAAACACAATGGGCCCAGGCAGAAAGTAACACTTTTAGTGAAATAGCATAATAATATTTAATTTGGAATAGGTTGAAGTATCATATCTTGCACCCAAAAGTGGCCTCCTTCAATAATTTTACCAGATTTTGAAGGAGTACACACTGTTTTATTTAGCATCCCATTTTTGCCAGTCAGCCAGGGCACTCAGTTATAAATAAATAGAATTAATTCTGGTGGGGAACACATGTCACCACCAATTGGAAGATACCAGGAAAGTATGAGCTGAACAGCAGCTCTGCTCACTTCACCAGGTTGTCTAACATTTCAGCAGCTTTCAGTGTTGGAAATCTGCTAACAGTCAGGGGAAGCTAAGAAATGATAATATCAGATCTACCAATGTTGTGCTATCTGTGCTGCTTTCTTCCTGTGATCTTATTGGAAAACCATCTTACTAAACCTAGATTCAGCTAGGCTGGTTTAATTTGAAGAAAGACCACCTTACTAGTAAACTCAATTGTTAGCATTGCAATATGCTAGGAATATGGCTAAGAGGTTGGTTAGTTATGCAGACTCTCTGGTTTGATGAATGCCCCTTCTTCTACAAGGCTGTGACTGTAAAACTTTTCACCAATTACTTTTATAGTTAAGAATTCCTCTGAAACATGGGGCATAATGAGATTATATTTGGGCAAAACACACTTGGGTGCTTGTCCCAGTAAAGTCAGAATATTTTAACAATCTTTGTCTGACAGTTAAAAAATATTTCCTCATATGTGCAGTCAAAACAACTGAGGAAGGCATTATGAGGAGATTTCTGTCTGTTTTGTTGCACTATACCAAGGATGCACCCTGAGACCAGTGTGCAGTGTTTCCTTAGGCAACAGAAAAAGGATCTCAGTAAGACATCTCTGTTCCCTTGATACCAGTAATTAGCATCACATTATGCAACTTTGTCAGTCAAAAGACATTGTCCATATTTAGTGGAAATGAACTTATTCCTTCATCAGGTGGGTTGGGTTCTACTCAACTTGTTGGGCCATACAGTATCCTGTGACATCCTCCCCACGTGTCCATGAGATCTGTGAAAGTTCAGTGAGCTACTTTGAAGTCTCATCACTTTGTCCCATTCAAATAAGCTTTAGATATTACTGCAGAGAAATGTAATTTACTGGCAGTATCTTTTTAATCCCATGTGGCTGTCCTGTATGGCAGTGCTGCTGTCTGATGTTTATATTGATAAGATTTTCAGGTTTGGTGAAACATCTAGCTGAAAAGAGCCCAATTTTGGTTAACAGTGTGAAAGTACTGCCCAGATTCCCTTACACAGTAGTTGATGTTCGGGGACTCTATCTTCAGAATAATTTTTTTCCCCTTTATTTTCACTGTAACCATGCTAAAACACCACCAGAAAAAGAAAGTATGGAATATAGGACAAGAACATCTACTATCAAAAAACAGTTGCCACCAGCTTGTGCAACTTCAAACACAGAATCATTAAAGTTGGAAAATACCTCTAAGATCACCAAGTTCAACCATTAACCTAACACTGACAGGTCCACCACTAAACCATGTCTCTAAGCACCACATCTACAGGTTTTTTGAACACTTCAAAGGATGATGATTCCACCATTTCCCTGGGCAGCCTGTTTCAATACCTGACCATCCTTTCAGAGATGAATGTTTTTTCTTAGATTCAATCTAAACCTCTCTTGGCACAATTTGGAGCTATTTCATCTTGTCCTACCCCTTGTTTTTGTCACCCTGCCATAGAAGGACATCAGATTGGTCAAGCAGGACCTGCCTTCCACTAACCCATGCTGGCTGGGCTGGTGCACATGTCCATGTCTGGCACAAGCAATTGGGAAGGCTCCTTGAGTGTGTCAGCTTTCTTACAAGTGATTGAGGAGCCAACAAGAGGTGCAATACTGGGCCCTGTGCTCACCAGCAGGGAGGAGCTGGTGGGGAATGTACAGCTCCAAGGCAGCAGAGGCTGCAGTGCCTGGGAGATGGTGGAGTTGGAGTTCCTCAGGGCAGTGAGCAGGGCTCATTGCCCTGGAATTCAGGAGCGCAGACTTTGGCCTCTTCAAGGACCTGCTCGGTAGAGTCCCAAGGGATAGAGCCCTGGAAGACAGAGGGGCCCAAGAATGGTGGTTGAATTGCAAGGATCATCTCCTCCAAGCTCAGGAGCAACAAAGAGGAAATTGGGCAAAAATGCCAGAAAGCCTCCATGGATGGATAAGGAGCTGCTGTACAAACTCAGAGTGAAAAGAGAAGCTTAGAGGACGTGGACATTAAATCCTATCAGGATTTTCTCAGGGTTTTCAGAAAACCTGAAGCCAACAAGCACAGGTAGTGCCAACTGCACTTTCCTATGTTAATTGCATGTGAAAGAGGACTTTGCAAATTTAAGTTTCCTAAAGTTCCCTCCACAAACCCAATTTCAGATAAATTTTCCTACTGACTTCATATCCCTTAAAGAACCCCAACTCTTACATGTAAGTGCATCTGGGAGTAAGGCCTGTTGGGATTTTCATCTCCTAGCTCACTGTGACAGGATACTTCTGTTTGAATTACACATCCTCCAGGCTAATAAATTTTGATTGCTCTGCATTTTTAGCCATCTGCTCCCATCCCTTGGGATCCCAGTCCAAGATGGAAGTTAAAAGACAACAAACTGAACCCCCCAGCAGACATAGGGCAACAGAATTTGTACAGAAAATTAGCAAGCAAAGGAGCTGGTGAAAAGTGTATGATTGAGATGTGCATAGACATGCACTGGCTTTTCACAAGGTCTGTTGATTTATTAGAAGTTATATAGCAGCTATAGTAAAGTTTTCTAGCTCTCCTTATTATAATACAGTGTTTTCAGGTTTTTATTTATTTACGAAATTTTAAACAGTGGGAAAAAAGGCAAGGAATGAACCTTAAAACTCAGAACAAAGAAACATATGGTAAGCTGAACCATAAAAGGAAACTCTCATATATAATGCCAGCAGTCTTGAAGATCTATATTCCACTGCTTCCAGCAAATAAATTGGTCTAAGCAGCAAAATAAAGACATAAATAAACACTGCCTGTGACCAGCCAACTGGATTTAACTTCATTCCCCACCACTCTCTAGGCCCAGCCATCCAGACAGTTTTTTAGCCAGCAAACAGTGCACCTGTTCAAGCCATGAACAGCCAGCTTCTCCAGGAGAATGCTGTGGGAAAGGATATCAAAGCTTTTCTGAAGTCCGCATAGGCAACACACACAGCCTTTCCCTCATCCACTGAGAGGGTCACTTTGTCATAGAAGGAGATCAGGTTGGTCAAGCAGGACCTGCCTTTTGTAAACCCATCTTGGCTGTGACTGGTCCCCTTGTTGTCCTGTATGTGTCATGTGGTAATTAAAAATTGTTTATTTGCTAAATGAGGTACAACCCTTTGGAAATGGATGTTTCATGGTGTACTGGTTATGTATTTGCTCATAAATGAGACAGCTGTAGGAGTTTAGCTGGTCAGATATTTTTCATGACTCTCAAAGAATCCCCAGGAGACACTATCTTTTATAAAGACTAGTTATTACAGTTTTACTGTAATACTTTCTAGTTTACAAAGACATTAAAAGATCATTGTATCAGGGTTATTGCTTAATTATCAAATGCATTCCTTAACCATTTTTTCTCAAATTATCCTGCCTAAAATGAAAGATATAAATAATGGGCCATGTTTTCATTTGATATGGCACTATATTTATGTGTGTATGTGTGTGTAACAGTTGATTACAAGTTTAAGACCAGATAGTATACTGCTTACTAAATAAATGCATAAAATAAGAGCAATAATGAAGTATCATCTTTTTATCATCACGTTCAAGAGCAAAGTTTCTAAAAGGGTTTTTTGGTGGTGCCTTTTTCTGCCATCACCAAGAAAACCTGTGCCATATAGCAGTGTAGTGGGAGTTAGCAGTTAAGTGATATCTGGAATTTGGGAAGACTGCTTTTACGAAACTTATTTGATGAGTTAGATCAAGGAGTAATCTATATGGAATAAGTAAAAATAAATCCTTAATAAAAGAGACAGATTTTATTTCACAGGTTTCACAGCAATGGAAAAATCATTAATTGAAAATCTGCTTCCTTTTGAGCAACAACAGTAGAAATTTTAAGAGGAATTGAGGTATGAATTATAATAAAGCCTAGAATTGTAGATAATAACTGAATAATAAAAAACCAAAACAAAAGTATTTTGATGAAATGATTACATAGGAAGAGACAGTATGCTTTACAATTAGACATTTTGCTGGTCTGTGTCATGTAACAACAGTGTGCAAGGACAGCTCACAAATGCTACTTTTCTTTCATTTTGTGTCCTACCCACCAGAACAACAACAACAAAAAAATCAAAAATCCCCCAAAATCAAAAAAAGCCCCAAAGCCCCAACCACAAAAAGCCAAAATCAATGAAAACCCCAAAAACGTCCAAAACCACCCATACACAAAAAAACACAACCCAAAGAGCATTGTGTAACATTTTTTATGTGGTATGGAAGAGCTAGAGAAAGTCATATAAATATGTAATTGCTGTAAGCTTTTCCTCCAGAGACATTCTTCCTTTACCCAAACTGTTAATCCACTGCAGAGAGTAAAGAAGTGGTACAAGATCAGCATTAATATGTGGTTTACTGTAGTTTTTGAGGGTTTTTTCCCATGCTTGTACTCAAAATTTCTGATATCTGCCACCAAACTTTTAAATTATGAATTAGTGAAAAGCAAAATCTTCAAAAAAGAGATAAAATTTTTGAAATTAACATGTAGATTGTTCCAGATTTATTTAGAGTGGAACACAGATTCTTGGCTTCTTTTTGTGCTTTCAAACACTTCTACTGGAAGACTGAAAAAAAAAGAAAGCAAGAAAATAGTGACTGAAAGGCTAACTACGTAGTTACCTGAGATATTATTTGACTGCTTACATTTGATCTACACTGGGTAATCCAAAATACAAATAATGTCCCTATTCATGAATATACACATTTAATTGCATTATAACACAGCAGATTTTACTCCACTTTTATGTTATATACCCAAAAAATGGGAAAGGAGATGATCTTTCCCTAGAAATCACATTAAACTTTGACCTATGATCCTAACTGAAAGTGTTAATGAAGACTCCTGAAGTGGCTTTTCTGTGTCTCAGATATCCAGAGGAGCTTTTGTACACCTTGAGCATGTCACAATAGATAAAAGAGAATTACATTTCTCCTGTGGTCAGTATATGGTACAACCATGAGAAAAAGCAAGATCAAAAAAATGTAAATATTAAAAAAAGGCAAGAAGATGAAAGAGGATGAAATTGTCCTTGTCACCTATTCTTTAAATATGGATTTTCATGTCCCATTGAACTATTCATCCCCTCCCCTCCCACCCACCAAATAAAAGAAAAAATTAAAGCTATTTAAGACATTTAACTATCCTTGTAGAAGATCCTTAGAACACTGGGCATTGCATTAGACTCCTATTCCAGTGACAATGATTTTGAATGAAATGTTATGTTATGTACATAAACTTGCAAATACACTAAGAAAAAGTAATGTGAATTTTTGTACATCTGCAGGAAAATCATTCCACAGAGGCTGCAAAAAGGGTATGTTAGAAAGCTTCAGTTTTAGCAGCAAAACTGAGCTACACTTCAAAATGTGGACTTCGGCTGAGTTAAAAAAAAAAAAGAAAACAAACAAACAAACAAAAAAACCCCACCAAGACTAAATTTTATTCAAAACTAGGAAAACGTGGGGAATGGTGGCTTAAAGATGGGTGAACATTCTTTATATTCTGCTGCTGAAGAGGAAGGGCTGGTCCCAGAACAGATGGTTACACTGACCTCATCCTGTGGAGAGATCAGTGCCCTCACGTCCATTTAAAAAGCAGTTCAGGCAATCAGACCTCTGGTGGAGTCAGACCCCAAATGACTGTTTCCATTTGGTGTTTCAGATAAAAAAATGAGATGGGTCATGAGCATATTCCCTTCTTGCAATGACCTGTGGAACTGAAACAGCAGTCAATGACCTTTCAGAAAGCAGAAATTGCATCTTCTTTTTTTCCCTCTCTTCTGAGGATGTGTCATAAAAAGAAACAGCCCCACTGACTTCATAAAATCTCAAAGGAAAGTTTGTTGTTATCCTTTACATTCTCATGAAAATCTTCACATATATTGTTTGTAGATGACAGCAGAAAAGCTCAGGACAGAATACATAGGTGCTGTAAAAGTTCTGACTGTGTCAGCAAGAATGCTTCATGACACTTGGAGAAGTGGAATTTTTGCACATATTTGTGGGTAGTACCATAAAATAATCTGATTTTAAAGCATTTGGGAATTTTTCATTATATATTTTACTCCTGTTATTCAAAAGATAGAAGAGAGAGTGGCTGCAGCATAATGAAAAGAACATGGTATATTTAATATTGTTTTTCTACACTGATATTTTTGTCACATATATAATTGATTATCTGTCTTTCTAAAATGGCTCTTTTGTTTGAGAAACATATAATACATATCTTTATTATTCAAGTCTTATGTCACTTTACATGATTTTCTGATTATTCTGGTTTGCTTGCACATGACTTTGAAACCCAGACTGCTCTTTGCTCCCCTGATGTCTGGATAGCATATATTATAAATACTTGAAAGATCTATGCCATTTGCATTTTAGTTTGATATTTTATATTCGCATTTACTTAACTAAAGGTCCTATTAATATTTAAAATCTCAAAGATTTAGACAAGTTGAACAGTTTCATAACACCCAAAGATGTATCTTGAATTTTTCAGTGAAAAATCAGCCATGCTTTTTTATTATTTGCCCATATTCAGAGATGTTGTGTCAAAATCTACTGATATAAATCAATCTATTCAGACATGATGCTCTTAAATTACAGTAAATGCAGGTTCAGGAATTGTTTGTATGTTGGTCTGATAGGGTGAGTTAATTGAGTAATAAATGTATAATTATCACCACATATCTTTCAAACACAAGAAATACAAAGCATCCAGGTTTAGATGAAGATGATTTGCCAAAGAATTTAGGAAAATGGTTGTAGGAGCATGCTGAGCAGTCACTGTCTGGTAGTAAATGTTTTAGTTCCATCACAATTTGCCCAAAAACAACAGATACAAATCCAGACAGAGAATTTGAAGAGCTTGGAAAAAAATCTTGAGAAGCATAATTTCATGGAATCACATAATAGTTTGTTGGGAGGGACCTTAAAAGACCATTTAGTCCAACCCTCCCTGTCACAGGCAAGGAAAGTTTTCCCTAGATTAGGTTTGTTAAAGCTTTGTCCAGTTGGACTTTGAACACTTCCAGGATTCCAGTGGCCAGCTCATATCCAGCCTCTTATCCACCAGCTCCTCCAAGTCATTCCTGGTAGGAATGGTTCCCCCTCTGTTCACCTCCCAGTGCATCCTTATCCATCAGAACTGGTTTTCTGTTTAATGTCTCTTTAGCATATCATATCAACTTCTGCCCATGCTGAAAAAAGCAAAAGTGTGTGTACATAAAAGTTCTTTGTACCTGGAACTAACATGGGAGAAGTTGAGTCATTTTTGACTAAAACTGCAGTTATATGACCTACATCCATAAGTTTTTGGAAGACCACCGCCTTTTGGAAAAACTACTTAGTATGTTCCAAAAAATAAGTAAAATCCACTAAGAGTTGCTAACTCACTTAAATACAGAGTGTTTCATGTTTTTTCAAGGCACATTTGGAGACCTCCAGGGATAGGCTTGGAGTCATAACCCAATATTTTATACTGGACTTGCAGTTTATTCAGAATGAACTCAACTTCTATATTTCTTGCCTACAGTTATTTTTTCAGTTATAAAAGAAGAAATCCTGCAATTGCATGTTGTTTGATTTTGCTTTCTTTCTATTTATGTTTTTAAATAGCTCTAGTGCCAAAACAATTATAAGCAGAAAGTTGAAGTTTGACCTTCATTGAGAAGTACCTTTGCTCCTGTGAAAATCGATTTTGCTTTGACAAAGGGACTCCACAAATTGCAGTTCTGAAGAGTGAACAGTTCTTTGTGTACAACTTTAATACTTTTTGTCTGACAGTTATAGTTAAATTAATGACAATTATGACATGAGGCTTTCTGAGCGAAAATAGTGAATGCATTTTCATGTAACCTCCTCTATTTCAGCCTGCGGTTTCATTGACAGTTTTCTTCTTACAATTCTAATATCAGGTATCTCCTTTTGGTTTTTTTATAGCACAAATTAAAAAATGAGGATGCCAGTTCCTCTCACCTTTGATCTACAGATTTGTAGCCATGTAAGAAAGGTAAAATTGGAGATCTGACATGTGACACAAAGGTTCATACAGGCTTTGAGTTTCAAAGAGATTTTCAAAGACTATTGCAAGGCTATTGATATATAACTATCACACAAGAGTTCAGTAAAAATGTACAAAATAAAAATATTTTATTCTCTAAATAACATAATTTTCTAAAAATTATTTTATCTACTAATCAGTTCAATTCCTTGTCTCTTCCATGAGTAACAACACAAATACCTCTTTGAATAAAGAAAAAATACTTTCTGGCCTTCTGTTCTTTCATATGAGTGTAATTGTCATAATAACTAGTATGTTAATGAGTGCAAAAGAGAATGTAGATCTATCTGAGTCTGAAGTGATAGTACTATTTTCACTTGTAAATTTGATATTGAACATTGATATAGAGAATGTGTTTATAGAAACAAATACTATATATAAATATTAATGAAGAATAGCTCAGCATGAACAGCAGAAAAACAAAATTCACCCTGACTGCCTTTCACCCTGACTGACACTAAGAAATGAGAACTGTAATATTGAAATGGGCCATCAGAAAGACTAACGTGTCTTTTACATTACTTAAAACAGTGGGGGAAAAAAAAAGAAAAAGAGGCAAATATCTGAACATTATGTTTCAATGAGCTTCACTAAATAATTTCAGTGAAGACTTAACCTGTTTGTAGAGGCTCCACTTATTCAAAGACTCATAGAACTATTGATGTTGGAAAAAACCTTTAAGATAATGTAGTACCACTGTTAAGCCATCACCACTCTGTTCACTACCGAACCAAATCCCCAAGTTTCACATCTACACACTTTTTGAATGCTTCCAGGAATGGTGAATCTGCCACTTCCCTGGACAGCCTACTTTGCTGTCTGACCGTGCCTTCAGTGAAGTGTTTCCTAATAGCCAACCTAAACCTCCTCTGTCACTTGTTACCTGGGAGAAGAGACTGACCCCCAGCTGGCCACACACTCCTTTCAGGGAGCTGTAGAGAGTGATAAAGTCTCTTCTCATCCTCCTTTTCTCTTGGTTAAACAATCCCAGTTCTGTCATCTGCTCCTCACAGGGCTTCTGCTCTAGACTCTTCTCCAGCTCAATTGTCCTCCTCTGGATGTGCTCCAGCATCTCAGTGTCTTTCTTGTAGTGAGACACCCAAAACTGAATATCGGATTCCAAGTGTGGCCTCACCAGTGCCAAGGACAAGAGATCAAGTTTTGATTTTGATCAACTACAAAGATCAGGTTTGATTTTCTGAATAACTATCTATTCCAACTTACTAGAAACGAGTCAGCTCAAGATCCTAAGCCCTAAGCACGGTAGGTTTGATCATCAGTGATTTGCAGCGTATTGAAACAGATAATCATGCAAGACATACATACAACAAAAGCTTGATAATTTCAGTGTGCATAAGCTGTATTATACTTTTGCGTTCCATATTTCAATGCTCTTAACTAATCTACATGTATTTTCCAAAAGCAACTTCCCCAGAATCTGATATGGATGTTTATTTAAACAAGTGATAATCTGTTTTGCTCAACAGAAAAACAGACACAGCAGCCTTCAAAAGAAGTTGATTCATTTTATAGCATATCAAGAAAAAGCAAAATTCAATAATAATGCCTGCTTATGACTACTTCTTGTCTAAGAGATATTATTGCAGGCATCTATCTACTTATTCAAAACTAGGAAAACATGGGGAATGGTGGCCCAAAGATGGGTGACCCTTCTTTACATTCTACTGCTGAAGAGGAAGAGCTGGTCCCAGAACAGATGGTTACACTGACCTCATCCTGTGGAGCTATCTGAAATACTTTGAATAACACCACTGACACTACTACTCATCATTGAGAGCTCAATCAACTGATGATGGAATAGTAATTCCTTTGATCTGATTAGCACTTAGAGATACATCTTTCCACTTATATTTACAAGTAACTCCCCTCTTCCTCACTGATGAGGAAATAAGCCATTAAAAAGTCAAACAGCTAACTGAAGAACAAAGTGGGAAATGCTGTTGGAGGAGGGAACAGGATCATGAACTGGCTGACTTTGGAAGTTCAGGATGTAGCAATTAATTGTGTCCTATTGGACACATTTTTTTACAAAAAACCTTGAATACCTGTGTCCAAATGCACAGTTTAATATTGTATAAACTTCCAAGAGCTATTTAATCCATGTGTGGAGAAAAATTCTTCATGTCCTAATCAATGAACTGACTGAGAGAACATGAAAAATTCTTAATTGACTTGTCATGTTAGATAACAAAGATTTGAAGGTATATAGAACACAGATTTTTCTTTTTAGAAAGTTTATAGACCAGGATGAATTTAGGACAATCAGTTCTAAACAGTTGTGGAGATATTCCCAAAAGCAAAACTATTCTCCCATATTCAAGGCATCATGTCCTATTATCTTCAAACTTGGAAATAATGTTTCCTGAGGACAGAAACCATGTGCAATCATTAGAAAATAAAAATCACAACGTGAGTGAAAAAGAAAAAATATTATTTGTTGAGTTTCTGCCACAACCTTTCATAGAATTAGGGCTTCAGGGGCTACAAGTCTTTAAAGGAACTTCTTTTAGACAAGGAAGGCCAGTATTCAAAGTTTAATTTAGAAAATAAGATAATCAAAAGAAGAAAAATAATTTTTTTTTTTTTAAAAAGTATGTCCACTCCCCTCCAAAAAATAAAACCCCAACAAAACACCTGATTTGATATTTGTTTTTTTATAAGTCTTATATAGATTTCTTCTCTTGGTTTGTCAAGGCATTTATCTATCTAATAATAAATTTGCAAACACTAAAACAGCTCCAATGGGATTTTCCTGTGGCTTATCTTTCTGATTTCTTGGAATCCAACAAACTTTCAGTTGGAAAGCTCCCTTTGAGGCACCTCCCTGTGCAATACTGGAGCTGCTTGCTCAAGCAACCCTGGCAGATTTCTCTTAGAATGATGCAAATTCCCATTGCAAATTCCTTCTTTAACTGGTGCAAAGGGAAAGGACACTGGTGATGTCCTGTGATTTCCTTGCAGTCCTAGTGGAAGGCTGGGCCATATCACACAAGCTTTGCTTACCTCAAACAATAACTTCAAAATATCAAGAATACAAAATTCCACTGAGCAGTGCAGAATTCATCAACACATAACTCTGTGGAGGGATGTCACAGCAAATCATTGTGCTAAGGCAAGGAGACCTAGCTTTTTGTGATTTACAATAAATTATTGCTGCTGTTCACTAAATCTTGGAGCATCTCAAAACCAAACGGATTTTCACCATTCTGATGTTCAAACACCACAGTCCTGAAAACTCTCTGAATTATTTCAGACATGCAGACTTACCTGAGAACAGCAGATGCACCCTGAGCAGCTGTTTAACAGCAGCACAGAATTTGTGACTGTTTCATTACTAACTTCAGAAAATCCATATGAATATCACTGTACTGACAATTTGTGTCCCATCATTGCTTTTTCACCCTTCTCATTCCTCTTTGAGATCTTTGTACCCAGTCAAATGTATTGTATCCAGTCACACTATGTACCTTCTGTTTTGAGATTAATTTGGTTTCTACAGGATGAATGACTAAAAGAATGACTAATCTGTCCTTTTAATCTCTTATACTGCCATATTTTTCTATCTTAATATGAATTTCTTTGTGATTATTCCATATTTTCATCAATGTAATGGACAGTTACAGTTTGTCCAAGACACATACTTTTTTTTCACCAAATCCTTTTTAATATATCTAGTCTTTAAAGTTATGCCAGGATTTTCTCCCTATTTCTCTCTCCCTCTCTATATTATGTTATTAAAGCATCCACACTTTTAATAAGCTTTCTGCAGACTTAACTACATCTTCCCCCAGGAAATAATTCCTGTTCTTATGCCCCAATGATTTATTTTAGTGTTTCCGTGGAATAATCTTGTAGACATTTATTCATGGCCAGTGAAGTCAGTAATGTGCTTTTAACTGCTCCATCCACCCCCATATCAATGTAGAATGTTATTAACACCTGTATTTCTAGTTATGTACATATTTCTTCCACATCAGTTCCACTGCATTGCTCCCTTAGGATCAGACTAATAAAGGTAGTGTAATGTTTACAAATTCTAAGAAGCTTTTCTCATATGAGTTTCCTAGTGATAAGCTAAATAATAAATGAGCATGACCTTTATGAATTTGAGTTGGCTGCATTTCCTGAAGTACTCCTATGCTCTTTATTGTGTCCTGATTCTTCATGTAACTCCAGTCTGTGCTCCAGCAAATAAAGCAAAATCATCTGAACTACAAGAGCAGCACCAGATATTGCCTTTCTTACAAATGCCAGGCCAATAAAGGTGAGTGAGGTTAATGCCTCCAACTAAGGATTTGAATGAGGCCTTTTAAATAAGTTTGAATCTGTGATGAACAGCTTGCTGGAATTATTTTTTTTCCTTTGGAAGAAATTTTGAGGCAAATGAGAAGGGAGACCTGAAATTTCTGTATTGCAATTTTTCACTCTAGAGAATTCATAAAAAACAGACTACAAACCATTGGCTCAGTTGTGATCTTTGCTACAAGACCAGCTCACAGTCCCTTATTCCCCACAAGGTTTTGTACATGTGTGCTAAATTAATAAATGTAATTCAACCATGCACATAATTCTATATCTATCTTGCTAAAAACTATAAACTGTTTTTAACCCACATCTATGTATAAAGATAGTTTCTACTTATATAATTTCTGTCTACCATATGCTTCATCTTGGCAGTCTTGTTATTTAATTTTAGAGTGTGTAGTTTCATAGTTACTGACAAGAAAGGATACATATATCTCTTTTTGACTATTTGTTTTCCAAACACACACACACACACACACACACACACACAAACACACACACACAGACACACACAC
>VZRX01020092.1:32053-46304 GCA_013398075.1 Notiomystis cincta
ACACACACACACACACACACACACACACACACACACACACACACACACACACACACACTCATGTATAGTAGAAAAACAAGAAATATCATAATAATTTGCCATACTTATATGATATTTCTGACAGAAAAGAACTTGGGTAGCTGTAACCCAGATACAGTACATGTAGTACTATCATATTAGTAGAAGTCAGCATTTTGTGAAGACTGGTGCACCTCTCAGGGAAGTGATAGACAGATTGTAAGCTGAATTTTTTTATTATTTAACATTCTATACCTTAGCATGTCATGAAACAAAATGTGCTCTGCCTTCAACTTCCATCAATAATGGGTCACACACCAAAATGCCTTTGCCCATATCTGTGTTTCATTAAGCTAAGATCTATTTATCTACAATCACCTGGCATTTATTAAAACCACACAGAATTAGTCAATAGTCTTAAAATAAAATGATTCCTAAATAACTTTGCCCGAGTTTCTTTTTAGTAGCTGGTATAGAGCTGTGTTTTGAACTTAATACAAAAATAATGTTGATTACATATTGATACTTTAGTTGTTGCTGAGCAGTGCTTACTCCTAACCAAGGACTTTTCAGTTTCCATTACTGTTAGAAATACTATTGTTATATTTTATTTTTAAAATATTATTAACCATTCTTATATCAAGCCATGAGTCTGTCTTTTTCTTCTCCAATTCTCCTCCCCACCTCCATTGCTTCTTCATTGCTACTTCATTGCTGGCTCAGATAAAGCTGACAAACTTGATTAAGCTAAGAAAGTATATTGATGGTTGAAGAAAGACGAGGAAAATACAGTGAAATTTTCACTTTAATATTTTTTTTGTCTTTTGCATGGTTTGATACAGAACTGCAAGATAATAGCAATAAATGGGTAAATAAATGAACAAGAAATTCTGCTTGATTTAATATTTTCCTCCATGTACTCCATGCTAACTCAGTTTTATGCCTTCTTCTCATAAACAGTAGTTCTTAAACCACCTAAGTTTCTAGGTTCAGGAATGATGTCTACATAATTAAGCTTAACTCAAAAAATAAAGTCTAGATGAGATAACCATGATATATTAAGAATTTCACTGAGTAATATTTTAAGGAAAAAGTCCTTTAGAAGGCAACATTAAGAGAAATTATCCCAACTGACAATTTCCTGGAAAGTTTTCAAACTTTGAACAATTGCAGACTGAAAAAAAGGAAATTCACTGAAAATTATTTTTTCTTATATATTGTGATTTGAGGAAAAAAATTTTTTCTTAATTTCAAATTTGAATTAATAAAGATTTACAGCTAATTAACTAATTTTAATTAGTATTTAAATGTGTTCTTATTATTAAAAATAAATTATTTATTACTGCAAGAAATTCAGAAATGGGCACAGGTGACTGGTTTGAGGCTTGAGGCTTGTAATGGTACAGACACCTTTTAGTTTCCTTGAATCAGATCTTTGTTCTGTAAAAATCAAGGTAAAACTACTGATGACAATGGTTATATATGGACTCACAGATGCTGAAAATCCATGCTTTTTGTGATCAGAAAAAGCCATATATTAGAGAAGATCTTCTGAACAGTACAAGCCATAGAACATCATGCAGTAATTGTAATAGTTACCTCAATTTACTTCTGGTCCCTCTTTTGACACATCATCAGAGTCAGTCCTATTCTATTTTATTCCATCCTTTCTGTCCCAATGTGTTCTTTTCTGGATTTTTCAGACTGAAAATGCATAAAATACCACATATCTGGAATGCTGTTTAGTCCTGATCTGGATCAGTATTTTTTTCTGGTGACAACTTATTTGTCAGTGTTCGCTTCATTGAGTTTTCAGTCCCTTTCTTGCTGTGAAAGCACACAAATCACAGAAACTAAAAACATCTTTGACACTCAGGAGGTTGCTTCAATTTAAAGCTAGTATTTTTTACTGAAAATCAAATCTTGGAAAAAGCTAATCACCAAAATAAATATGTTTGTTCTTCTTGTAATGCAAAGGCCTCTGTAATGCAGATACAACAGCAAAAGAATGCTTTTGTCAGAAGTTAGTGTCAGTTGCTTAAAACAGTTAATATATCATATTAATTCCTTTTACCAACATACACATCATAACACATTCTACCACCCCAATGCAGCAAAAAATCTCTCCTGTAACAAGTTTAACAAGCACTTGAATAAAGTAGGAAACTCTTTCACTCTAATACATGTTGGCAGAGAGTCTATGCTCTGACAATAAAGAATTCTTTCCTGTGCGAGAAATGTTCAGCAAGAAAATGTGACATTTAGCTACAGAACAATAATCATGAAAATAAAAACTGAATTCACAATTGCAATTCTGCTAGAAACTGATTTTCAAAATTATTATAATGTAAAAATAAAGCTAAAACAATACCCAGCAATTTTATGCACTATGTCAGCATTCATCAAATATTCCACAACAGTAAATTATTTACAGTTCATACAGTTAAATTTTTTATGGACTTTTTTTGAAAATTATTGCAAATTATTCAATAACAGAAAATTGTTGAATATATTAGTGAAAGAGATTGCAGATCTCAAGAAAAGTTGAAAAATAATTATAGCTCCAACAATTATTATGGTGGGGTTTTTTTCCTTTAATCAATTAACAACTGGATATCGACTTACAATTCTAGGGCACAGAGTAAATATTTTAGGCCTTTAAAAATACCATCAATTTTTGACAGAATTACATCATTTCAAGATGCTTACTATGGAAAATAAACGCCTAAATAACTGCTAACTTTGGGTCCATTTTTCCTCATTTCTTTTTCTAAATCCATCTTAAACCAGCTAAAATTAGAAATATGAGTTCCACCATCATGATGTCCCAACTCCTTCCTTCTGCTGTGTTACAGAGAAATCCAGATTAGGCAGGGATATCTAGGGTTTCAGCAGCACATGTGAAAGCTTGGAGTGTTCTCTCAGAAAGAATATTCACACCTAATTTCTAATTTTCCTCCCACCCAGCCTAAAAATTATTTCCAATAACAGCTCTGGAGCAGAGATTGCAACACATGACTGATAAATTCCAAAGGGTACTGGCAGGCCAGCAGAGACACATAAGTGATGCTTCTTTTTATAAAAGTGACCCACATGCAAATGCACAACAAAACAACAGAAAATTGATCCAATGAATGGCAGACACATTGTTCAGAATGGCATTTTATCTTCACCATGCTCAGTAGTCTGTCATGTTAATTATGTTGATGACCTTTGGGCAAATGCCCCCACTGTATTTAACAGACAGGTTCCCCAATAAACAACCTGAGGTCAGAGATCTGTTTTCATACCCTACAAATCTGATCTTGAATTTGTGTTTAATTGTTATTTTCATGGCCAAAACCACAGGACAAATAACAGAGATGAAATTGAAACAAGTAGATTAACAAAACCAGCATTATCTCAACAGTATTTATACAAACTGTGAGTGCCTATGAATTATTAACTTGTTTTTGAAATCAAGTCTAACCAAAACCAAAGCAAATCAGCATGAACTAGATTGCAGCTCAAGAACATTTGGGGCATAATCCTTTGGGACTCTGGTCTGTTCCAGAGCACTTTAAACTCTGCTACCTTCATTCTTTCCTGCTGAGGATGAATCTGATCTTTGACACCAACAGCTGCTCAAAACATTTTGAGCTCATTATTTACCAGTTTAATCAGTACCAGCAAAGCACCGCTGGACCCTGTGCAGCCCCACATGCCATGATCTTTTCTTTGTCCCAACCCAAGTCTCTCTAAATGATGCCTTCATCTGCTTTGTGTAATTTTACCACAGGGCTCAAGAGGCACAGAGGTCCTCACAGCAGCTTTCACAGCATAGACACATGCTGCCTCAAGGATTAAGGTATTTTTCATAGCAAACTGTTAAGCATTGTCATTCTTTAACCTTCAATCTCTTTTCATGCTTACTCTTCAACTTTTTAGAGCAGTAGGTCATAAAAAAGCTTGAAGCAGAAATACTGCCTTGAGCTGTTTGATTGTGATTTTTAATGGGTCATTGTGTTTTTAAATTTGCCATGTACATAGACCAAAAAAAAGAAGAAAAAATTCTAGAAATCTCTTCTTAAAAAAAGCCTACTTTTCATATGAGGCTATGGTTGGAAGGTCTAATTAGAGAATGGTGAAGTGGCTGAGGAGGTGACAAACAAAAATGCTTCAACTGGCATGAGGGGTGCTTTTACTGTAGAGACAAGTGGCTCACGTGGGGAGCCTTTTCTAGGTGAAGAAGAGTGGTTGTTGTCCTAAGAAGAGGATTTTTACCTAGTCGTATCAAGAAGCCAAGTTGCTTATATTCTACTAAGTTGTTACTATTAATCTTGAATAAATTATTCTCTAAAGCAAGGAAAGGTGTCCCATGATGCAACATGCAACTCAGAGTTTTTTCCCTTCTATTTCAAAGAAAGCCCTGTGAGTCACTTGCATGAAACCACATTTTTCCAGCTTATTAAGGCTTTATATAAAGAAACTGCTTCAGAACAACTAACTGAAAATCATTATTCTGAGTTGAGTTACAAGATAAATGATACATTTATTTTCCTTTAAGTAATGAGTTCTTCTTCAAGACTTTACTCATTCATCCCAACAAAAACTATTTTTTTCATTTGCACATTTCTCATAGAAAAATCCATCTAACCAAAACACTTAAATTTCTTCTTCAGTTTTTACTTATTTAATTTAATTATTTAAATACATCTATTTAAATGTATTACTGTATATAAATAGTTTTAATATTGTCCTCCATTCCAATTAATACTTGTGTCATGACAGTACAGCAAGGAAATTATAGGAAAGAAAAAAGGGTGGCGTTTGGGATTTTTCATATAAATTAATCACCCAGTCCATGGAGCAGGTGTTTGGCATGTAGCCTCAAATTCTGTAGAGCCTCACCAATTTCCACATTTTCTGTGAATGCAGAAAATATTTCATTATTTTAGTTAAAACAACCTTTTTCCCAGAAAGCAGAATGTTTTCTGTTGAAAACAAACAAAAGAATTAACTCTTTTTAATTACAACAGGGTAATTAAAAATTAAAAATCTTCACCACAAAAAATTATTAATATTCATTATAGTTTATTTTTTCCTCTTACTGTAATAAAGTTTGACATGGATTGCAGCAAAAGGCCTTATGTTATACTAGATGGTGTTATTCCACATTGAGGATGGGTACAACTCCAAAGGAGAGTCGGAATTATACACTGGAATCAAAATTTGCCTTTTTGGCATTCACAGCTGGATGGATCTGGAAAAGCTTTCACAGCTGATTGAATTCAAGGGCATCCTAACATATGCAAACATACAAACATTTATTTTTTTTAAAGGAAGATATTTAGTAACTAATTCTATAGGCTGAATAAATCTCCCTCTGCTGGACATGCACTGTGTGACCCTGTTTGGACACTGCATAATGGTGCTCTTTTGCATTTATTGAATGAAATAAACTGCAATTTTCAAGAGCTGTCACTTGTCTCTCTCCCTCCCTCTTTCCCTCTCTCTTTTTCCATTTATTCTTTCTGTTCTCATCCAAACAAGCATAATAAGAATATGCATCCCTCTGAATACTCTCTCTGTTTTGTGGAACTTCTCTGATAAATATGAAACCCTTTTGTCTTTCTCTGTGGGGATTCCCTTGCCTCCAAATTTCCCTATGCAGTCAAAAGTGGTCAAATTATTTTACAGAAAATTTTTGCCAATGTGCTCTTTCAGTTTACACATCAAATGTAAAATACAATTTCTTTTTCTTCTATGTAAGTTGGTTGAATAATTTATTTCAAGGTAAAAATCCAATTAAGTGATATATTTTATCCATAACAGGGAAATAAGCAAATGTCAACAATTTCTTTATAACCATTCTTCTAGTCCTAGATTCTGCACGTATATTGGTGTCCCAAAATTTTAGCTGAAGAAACACAAATATATAAAGAACTCTCTATGCAAAATAGGACAAATCTCGGTGCCAGAATGACAACACACAATGTCTTGACATGCCTTCCTTTTTATACACCATCTACTCAGGAGAGAGAGGGAAAGAAATTTCCAGTTCTTGTGAAGAGAAATTATAAAGTAATGGATAGGGATCCCTGGAAGTTTTCAAGACCAGCTTGGCTGGGATTTTGAGCAACGTGACCTAGTGGAAGATGTCTCTGCTTATGGCAGAGGGATTGGAACTAGATGATTTTAAGGTCCCATCTAACCCAAATCATTCTATGATTCCATGATCAGTGGTTAAGGAACTTAAAGGAACTGGCTGGTACAAAACTGTGTATAAGAGGTCTCCTCATGAATTTAAATCCTCGAAGACACAGCAGTGTTCCACAAATAAGAAAGAGCAGTAGAAATGCTTCAGGGTATTTGGATAACAGCAGTTGATTCTGTAAGAACTTGTACTTTAATATTTCTAACCTAAAACAGAAGTTAAATTTTGTATGATAAACAATATATCAAAAGTTACAATACAGAAGGAAACATCAAAGAGTGAAATCTGATGGTTGAGTGTAGAATTAGCATGGAACTGTCAGGATGTCAGAATCTGTCTTCTACTGTCTTCCACTTGGGTCAGGTTTAATAAAGGATTAAATAGACCTTACCTTTATGACCTCCGGACCACAATTTTGTTTTGAATCCTTTTATGATGTTTTTGGGGTTTTGTTTGGTTGATTGGTTTGTTGGATTCTTTTACCATCCTGTAAGATTGCTTCTGTCGTTCAGTTTCTTCTTCCAAACTTCCTACTTTCCACAACAAAGTCTCAGCCTGTCACTTCTGATCAGATTTGTTTTCAATAACTTCTTTTTGTTCTCCAGTGCTCAGGCTTGCCCTGATCCAGTTTGATCTCATGCCTTTTTCTTGTCTGACTCTTTGCCTGGCATGTTCAATTCCATTTAAACCATTACCTTCCTGGTCAGACCAATTGTTCATTATGAGTCAAAACTATAAACTGCTGGATGGAAAGTTGTTCAGGTGCTTTAATACTATCAACCACGAGTCCATTAAGTTAAACAATTAAAAATTAGGCTAAGAGAGGAGGTGCAAGTGTCTGAACTAGGTATGATGATTTTAGCATTTGACTCAAAAAACTGAACAGAAAATATAATAGAAGTATTTCATCAATTTTATATTTTAAAAAAATCATTATCTCTATATAATGAGAGATCCAGGCTCTAAATGGGACTAATAGTTCATTCATCAATGTCTCTGTGACACCTGCAAGAAATTAGCCAAACAATAATGGCTTGGTGCAGAAACTGCAAGATGTCTGACAGTTATATATAAACAAAACATTAAAAATATATAAATAATTCACTTTTTTCTACCATTGGTGCTTACAGTGAATGGAGATATAGGTAGAAAAGCATAAACCTATTTTTGAATTAATATTTTTCTCATTATATGTGTATTTATTGATATATAGAATCCAGATCCAAGATATCAGTGCATTTTTATTTTAGTAAATTTTATGAGAAATGTTAGCAATTTTTTTTGCCTAAATGATTACATTCTAAAAGCCACTGGGAAAATGTCAGTTCATACCCATTTAAAATTGTGACATTGTTTAATTTTCTGCTAGGAAGAACAGAAAAAAAAGGCTTCTCTTTGCTCCAGTAATAATCACAAAATAAACTCAATAGGGAACTTGTCTACTGATGCTGCAAGCATACTACAAACTCCTCATCCAAGAGAAAAAAAGGTAATAAAAATGCCTTTCACTAGGTCAACACCTTTAACACAAAACAGATAAACACATTCAGTTTCAGTCTACAATAGAGCATTTTCTAATGGATCTTTAAAACACTGGCATGTAACACTTTCACGTCCTTAAAATTGTTAAACATTTGGCAGCATGTTATTAGCCCTGTACATACCAAAAATAAACATTGTTCTTTCCTTCCTGCTTTTGTGCTCACATATTTCAAACAACCAAAGCATATGTAATAACGTTGTGAAGGGTTAGAGTTTAACACAGGATCTTATTGTTAGCATTCTACATTGTATATATTCCTTTCACATTTTGCATCCTGACTGCAGTAAGAGATGAGTGTGCATTCTGAAAGAACAAAAAAATTACAAAGTTAAAACGAAGTCATGTTTTACATTGCTCTTTGGTGACATTTTGCTGCATAAGGACCCAAAACTTTGTATTGAAAATGTGCATGAGCATTTATTTTTTTGTTTTTGTCCCTGTCCATATTTTACTCTGCATAAGAATTTCTCAGCAATAACTAAAACATCCCTGTGTTCCCAACACTATTTTTGTCACAGAACCAAACTATAGCCAAAATACAAGCTACCATGAAGAAAATGAACTCTGTTGTAGTCAATAACAGACAGCAACTTTCATGGCTGTTCTGTGAGGGTGCTTTGCTCTGACTTAGACCACAGGGAGTCACTGCAGTACAAACACCTCATAAAAATACCTCTAAGGGCCAATGGATTAGGGGACACCTAAATGCTGAGGACAGTGTACATGCATGGGATCTTTCTGTAGCTTCTGAGGGCATCTCTATAAAATCTCTGTTCAGTTAGAATTCTGCTGCCAGGCTCTTTACTTTCCCCCCTTGAAAAGTAGGCCTGAGATTGATTTATATTTTTCAGACATTTAAAGGAAATGCTCAAGAAGATAATTGAGAATATTTGCTACCCCCTGCAACATCTTAAGATATTGTTTGATGCACAAATAATTATTTATCAAGGTAACAGCTAGTAAATTGACCTTCTTAATATGAGTGTTGGCAGCAAAGCACTACTGCAATATTTACATTTACTTTTCACTTTTATTTCTATTGCCTCTAATTAGGGTGAGCTGGTAACACAGAGAAAAAATAATTATTAGTTGTAAAATCAATGCAGTAGAAAATGGATTTTAAAGGACAATCTAAATGCAGTGTTAGATGCAGTTAACATTTGAATGCTGAATTTTCATTGCTAAGTGTGATAAAAGTGTATTAGCTCATACTATCCTACATATAGTTAGACTAGCACTTTATTGAGAAATTGTACAAACAGAGTCCTGTTGGGGCCCTGCTGTGTTTTTAAGCCATTGCACTTTAAGTGTAATCTGTCACTTGGTGATTCTTTCAGTTCTGTAGAATGTCCTGATGATCTTGCTGTTCTGTTCCATGTACCTTTGTCATAAAGGTCTGTGTGTGTCTGTGCTTATGACAGACCAGAACATCTTCATTTTTAAATACCTGATAATCCCAGTGGTGTTGAACTGCTTTACAGATCTCCTTGTGGTCTGTGGTTTCCATATTCTCCACTTGTAGTAAGCTGGTTCCTTACTCATCTGAAATATATTTCACAGAAAAGGTTGCTAAGAAATTGCTGTAGGGAACACAGCCTTCTCAGTTTGCTTTCAGACATATTTGCAACAAAATCTTTGCAAACATTGAGGACTGTTGATAAATGATCAAGTCTAATATTGACTCACATCAATATCAAGCAAGGATCGCGATTAGAAGGAATTATCTCTGTGTTTATTAAGGAATAAGTATTCTAAGATTTTAAGAAATCTATCAACAAAATAAATTAGGAATTTTATAATTGCAAGCCAAGATCAAATGTACATTAATTCTGGAAAATCATAGACTTCATGTTTAGGAAAAGGCCATTCCCAGGTAGCACTACCACCTCTTGATTGAGTTCCCCTTTGGTTTGCTAAAACTTGTAATTTTCTGATCCTTAGCCAATGAGGTGATGTCTGTAGAGCATCTTAAACAACTTTTCAGATGTGACTAAGGTTGAGTTGGGAATAGGGATGTATGGTAACACTGGACTTGGACACATTTTTGTTGGGTTTTTTTCTTTGTTGACTTTGGGTTTATTTTGTTGTCTTGGTTTTTTTTTATTTGCTTGCTAATAAAAAGACTAAAGTCACACACAAATATTATTAATTAACCTGAGACAGGTTACATAAATGCATCAGCAATAAAGATCCCCAAATTTAGGACATTTTTCTAAAGCAAGATATATGACCAAAATAGAAAATAAGTTGGATACTGTGCAGATATTTTCAATCAATAGGAAGTTAACCAGAGCAGGGCCAGGATCATACAAAGTCAAATTCAGTAATATAATAATAGTAGTAGTAGTAGTAATAATAGTAATAACAGTAATAATAGTAATAGTAATAGTAACAGTAACAGTAACAGTAACAGTAATAGTAATAGTAATAGTAATAGTAATAGTAATAGTAATAGTAATAGTAATAGTAATAGTAGTAGTAGTAGTAATAGTAATAGTAATAATAGTAATAACAGTAATAATAATAATTAATAATCTCTTCTTGTGATAAAGCACATCTTTAAAAATGGAATCTTATATTTTTATAAACACGAGAGGTAAGAAATTGTCAAAAACCTTAAAGAAGTTTGATGGTGTGGTGGGCTGATATTGTCTGGATACCAGGTATCCACCAAGCTGTTCTATCATTCAGCAGAAAAATGTGGGGACAAAATAAGAAAAAGAGCCCAGTCCTCATGGGTCAAGATGAAGACAATTTTAAAAGCAAAAGGAAAGGTCATGCATGGAGGGAAAGGAGAATTCTATACCTGCCATCAGCAGGTGATGCCCAGCCACTGCCTGAGAAGCAGCACTCAGCTACAGAAGACAAATGTCATAACAGGAAATTTGCACCCTCTCCTCCTGCTTTCTCAGCATTTACCTGAGCAGACATCACATGGGGAACACCTCTTTGGTCACCCTGGGCCAGCTGCCCTGCCTGTGTCCTCTCCCAGGACCTTTCCCATCCCCAGGTTGCTGATAAGGGAGAATGTTGGAGAGTCATTCTTGGTGCTGTGTGAGCCCTGCTCAGCAGTAGCCAAAACTGTGGTGTGTTAGCAACACCCTTCTAGCCAGTGTAGGGCACAGCACTGTGAGGGCTGCTCTGGGGAAAGTTAAGTCCATCTCAGCCAGACTCCATAGAGATGCACAACTGGCTATCTTAATTTTAGCAATTATTTTTGTATACATAATGAAAACATTTTCTGCTAAGAGAATGAGGTCTCAAAGAAGTAAAGCAAAATTCTGAGATATGATCCCCTCCCAGTTTAGAGATTTGAAACATCTTAGCATAACAATGCCTCATAACAATGTTTTCAGAATGAAGTAGAGAATTTTTACAGAAGCGGTGGAGCGAAATTTTCTCTGAATGCTTCTTCCTAGGCAGGTGTTCCTTCCCTTCTCCACCCTGTAGAGACAGAAAGAAAACAAACAAAAAAACTTTTTAAATGAAATCCAAATATGATAATGATTACTTATTAGCTGCTGTTTACTCACCCTGCAGATGCTCTTATATCCAAAATCATTCAGCCCTCATGAGAGAATAGCAATTAACATTCTTACAGCATATTAAAAATTTAATTAAATTTTCTTTTAAAAAGCTGGAATGGTCAAATGGAAAAAGCAAGCTGAACACAAGTACTAAGGACTATTTTCTACAATTCTAACTTGAACTTACCCTTTGCCAGTGTTTATTGCTGTTTAATTTGTGGGAAAAAAAAGGGCATGACTGTTTATTTTCTGATTATCTGTAATTCAATAATTGCTCTGATTAAGTGTCTTTTCCTACCACTATTTTATTTCAAATTGGAGATGAAAATATGCATAATTTTTATGTTAGAAAAATAGTGAAAGCACTTAAATAAAATTTTCATCCCTGTCAGTTAAAATACTTTTGAAAATACTAATCTTAGTTGATCTTTATCAAATAAACAAATATGTGATATCTAATGTATGTTTTGCTTTTTTTACTATACACAAATGAACCAGAAATAGAGTACAGTTTATTAGAGCTGTTCTTTGCTTTTTCTTCTTTTTCTCATCATTATTCTCTTTATAATGCTGAAAATAATTTGTGATAATGACATGAATCTCTCGTTTGAGTTGTTCTCCTTTCATCTAACCATTTATGCATTTTTGTGTTATGAGTGGGTAATGAGAAATAACAAGTAAAGATTTGCAAAGATGTGCAAATACATGAAAACCTGTACTGTCAGCCTGCTCAAATACAAAAGGATTATTTTCAAAAGTGTAGCTGAAAATATTCAATTTATGATTTTGTATCTGCACAAAATATTTACATGTTTTCTTAAGAAAAAAAAGGATTTTTTTAAAAAGAAAAGTTGAGGACAAGCACAAGAATCATATAGAGAAGAACCCTTTAGATACTCTGTTCAGGATTTTAGTGATCAGGTGTGAAGCATGTACTTTTAATTTTGAAGGAAATGTTTATGCTTCAGGTTTTTGCTCTAGTTTTCCTTCCTCCGCTGTGTTAAGCAAGACTTATTTACAGTTTGTCCATGAGAAATGTTGAATAGTTTTCATATGAGGAAAAATTTAAATTAAAATATCATATTTTCTTTTCAAAGTATCCCATCATTACCATCTTTGAGATATGCAGATACTCCTCAGGTTGTAGAATTTGTATGTAATACTCCGTGGCAAAAATCAGAATCAGAATAGGAAAAAAGAATTGTGTGAAGTGGTGATAAAGTTAATTTCTTCATGGTAGCTGCTTTGGTGGTGTGTTTATGATTTGATAACATGGATGTTTTATGTTCTGCTGAGCAGTGCTCACACAGGGCCAAGACCTTTTTCACTTTTCAGACTACCCAGGAGTGATGTGGGAATGCTGAGGAGCTGGGAGGGCACAGAACCAGGACAGCTGACCCAGCTGCCCAGCAGGATATCCCAGACCACACAGCCCAACTCAGCAGTAAAACATGGGTGAAGGAGGAGGAAGAGGGGGACACATTCAGAATTATAGTGTTTGTCTTGCCAAGTCACTCTTATGCAGGATGGAGCCCAGATTTCCTGGAGATTGCTGAACTGCCTTCGGGAAATGGTGGATGAATTGCTGATTTTTCTTTGCTTGTGTGCACAGCTTTTGCTTTGCCTATTAATCTGTCTTTAACTCCACTCATGAATTTTCTACTTTAAACTTCTGTTTCTCTCCTCCTATCACTGAAGAGAGAACATTGAGCAGCTCTTGTGTGGGGCTGAGCTGCCCACCTGGGGTTAAACTACAAAAATATGGCAGGTAAAAATGGCCATTTCACAGGAGACTCCAGAAGAAAATTAAGCACATTTTTAAAATTTTATGTAAAACTCGAGTATTCCTTTTGGATATATTTTTTTTTTAATTTAACTCTGATAGAAAGTGCTGTTATCATAAAATGCCTTATCTGTTTTTTAAAGCTCTGTTCTTTTTTCTAAAGGAGAAGATAAATCTATCAAACTGTTCTTTTATGCCTGATCTCTTTTGACTTTTTCCAGCTATTTCCTGACGTTGATCCTCGTGATTAATATCCTTGTCAGGAACATCAGTGCTGTTTTTCTTTGTGCTGCCATCCCTTTCAGCTTTGGCAGTTTATTCTCAATATGCCCCCACTGGTGTGGGGCTCTGAGGAGACACTCGTATTCAATGTCCAGAAGGTGCTGAGGTGCAAGTGACCTTATCAGCGAGTCAGACTTTGCTTGGGAAGTGTTGGGCACCACACTGGTTTTTTTAAAACAGATGTTACATCACACAGGCATGTCAACTGAGGTGGGAGATGGAATTGGTAATAGGTGGCTGTCTACCCCTGTGGCATTTCCACTGTGAGGAGATGGTCTGCTTATATCAATAGGCTGTATCAGAACATGATAAAACCAAGAGCACTGAGATAAACTCTTATGGTAAACCTTTACACCTGGTTGAGCCAGAGCCTGCTTTTGTAGCACACTACTGAATTTGTATGGACATAAACACACAGATGACAGAGGCAGGAGGAAAAAAATACGGGAACTCATAGAGGGATTAATGGAAGAAAATAGAACAGAACACAAAGAAAGCAAAAGCTGAGAGGTTTTGCTGCAGGTCTGCTGCTTGTTTTTGTTTTGATATATGATAGCAAGATTAAGAGTCAGAGACCTTCAGAGTAGAGGATGGTTGGGGGTGGACAGCTCTTTCGAGTTCTGTGGGATTATTGGTGCTTGCAGGAGCAGCAGACATCTGACCTTGTCTCATTTTTGGCACTGAGGGCAGATGGGAAAATCAGTGACTCAGGATTGAACACCCTTGTGTAGGTTCTTGTCAACTGTGTGACCACAAAGGGTCTGCCCCTCACAACCTGCTCAGACACACTCAGGATGCCAATTTGACTGTGCCTGGTCTGCTGTCCATGAGACACTGAGGGGGACAGTGACCATGGACATGGCTAACAGTCTTTTTGCTCCTATTTCATTGGTATCTATAGG
>VZRX01020092.1:46456-64370 GCA_013398075.1 Notiomystis cincta
GGGCCACGACCTTTTTCACTTTTCAGACTACCCAGGAGTGATGTGGGAATGCTGAGGAGCTGGGAGGGCACAGAACCAGGACAGCTGACCCAGCTGCCCAGCAGGATATCCCAGACCACACAGCCCAACTCAGCAGTAAAACATGGGTGAAGGAGGAGGAAGAGGGGGACACATTCAGAATTATAGTGTTTGTCTTGCCAAGTCACTCTTATGCAGGATGGAGCCCAGATTTCCTGGAGATTGCTGAACTGCCTTCGGGAAATGGTGGATGAATTGCTGATTTTTCTTTGCTTGTGTGCACAGCTTTTGCTTTGCCTATTAATCTGTCTTTAACTCCACTCATGAATTTTCTACTTTAAACTTCTGTTTCTCTCCTCCTATCACTGAAGAGAGAACATTGAGCAGCTCTTGTGTGGGGCTGAGCTGCCCACCTGGGGTTAAACTACAAAAATATGGCAGGTAAAAATGGCCATTTCACAGGAGACTCCAGAAGAAAATTAAGCACATTTTTAAAATTTTATGTAAAACTCGAGTATTCCTTTTGGATATATTTTTTTTTTAATTTAACTCTGATAGAAAGTGCTGTTATCATAAAATGCCTTATCTGTTTTTTAAAGCTCTGTTCTTTTTTCTAAAGGAGAAGATAAATCTATCAAACTGTTCTTTTATGCCTGATCTCTTTTGACTTTTTCCAGCTATTTCCTGACGTTGATCCTCGTGATTAATATCCTTGTCAGGAACATCAGTGCTGTTTTTCTTTGTGCTGCCATCCCTTTCAGCTTTGGCAGTTTATTCTCAATATGCCCCCACTGGTGTGGGGCTCTGAGGAGACACTCGTATTCAATGTCCAGAAGGTGCTGAGGTGCAAGTGACCTTATCAGCGAGTCAGACTTTGCTTGGGAAGTGTTGGGCACCACACTGGTTTTTTTAAAACAGATGTTACATCACACAGGCATGTCAACTGAGGTGGGAGATGGAATTGGTAATAGGTGGCTGTCTACCCCTGTGGCATTTCCACTGTGAGGAGATGGTCTGCTTATATCAATAGGCTGTATCAGAACATGATAAAACCAAGAGCACTGAGATAAACTCTTATGGTAAACCTTTACACCTGGTTGAGCCAGAGCCTGCTTTTGTAGCACACTACTGAATTTGTATGGACATAAACACACAGATGACAGAGGCAGGAGGAAAAAAATACGGGAACTCATAGAGGGATTAATGGAAGAAAATAGAACAGAACACAAAGAAAGCAAAAGCTGAGAGGTTTTGCTGCAGGTCTGCTGCTTGTTTTTGTTTTGATATATGATAGCAAGATTAAGAGTCAGAGACCTTCAGAGTAGAGGATGGTTGGGGGTGGACAGCTCTTTCGAGTTCTGTGGGATTATTGGTGCTTGCAGGAGCAGCAGACATCTGACCTTGTCTCATTTTTGGCACTGAGGGCAGATGGGAAAATCAGTGACTCAGGATTGAACACCCTTGTGTAGGTTCTTGTCAACTGTGTGACCACAAAGGGTCTGCCCCTCACAACCTGCTCAGACACACTCAGGATGCCAATTTGACTGTGCCTGGTCTGCTGTCCATGAGACACTGAGGGGGACAGTGACCATGGACATGGCTAACAGTCTTTTTGCTCCTATTTCATTGGTATCTATAGGAAGATTCCAAGGGCAAACATTCACTATGAAGAATTAATTAATCAGTTATGTCCATGGTATATGTGAGTATCTGTAAACTATGAGGATTGCATAAAATCCACAAAGATAATGGCATTCGTATTTCTCACACACACACACTCTGTCCATACACACCTCAAGGAGAACTGTATTAGTCAGGTCAATTTATTTCTCAGAAATCTTAATTTCTTTCTGTCAGATTTACAATATCGCCTCAGAGATTGTTCACAGTAAGTTTTATACTTCTGTGATATTCCATGGAGAGAGATTAATTGGAGGAGACTCATTCCAATATATTCCCCTGGGAAGAAGCAGATGGATATTTTACTCTAACATCAGTGCCAATTCAGATTATTCTGCCTTTTCCAGTACACAGGTCAGCTGACTATGTGGCTATTTATTATTTCCTCCATGTAATTTATCAGCTAAATTGTACCGTTGGTACTTTCCAAGTGTAACAACTAAGTTCAACCACAGAAAATTCACAGCTTTTCAGGAGGGAAGTGGCAAAAATACCCAGCATGGGGAACAACCACTTCCAGAAATCTGGGGCAATTTTCCTGTCCTGGTTTGAGAATGATGGAAAAGTGTACTGTGAGTACTCATGTAAAAAACTCAGGTTAGATGTCACCACTGGTGCTACCTCAAGGAGACATTCAAATGATTGCTGACCAGATCTAGTTGACTTGGACTTCACTTCAAAAATTTAGGGTAAATGAAAGACAGGGTCAAGCAGGTAGATATATAGAGAGGAAGAGCTAATGGCACATCAGGGAAATTAAAGAAAAATGTTACAAGATCATTTGTATCTTGATGTCACATGAATTAACGCAAAATTCTTATGCCAAACATACTAATTTATTTAAGGAAAAAAGATGACATAACAAGATAATAGTGATAAATGAGTAGCAAAATCAAGTTAAGAGGCAAGCAAAGATTTTAAGTAAGATACTGTAATGCTATCTTCAGTTAATCAGTAATGTTTCAAATATGGAACATTTCTTTGTTATGATTCAAAGGGGTAAAGAAAAAGAGGAATTATATTAAATTTTCATATTTTAATTACCTGGTAAACATAACCTTAACTAAACCAGTGCACGAATAGCAACACTACACAAGAACCCAAATCATATCAATTTAATTTATTCATTCAAACATTTTACTTATTTCAGGAAACTAAATTCTGATTTCAGATATAGCACTGTGATTTCAGCAGCTTACGCAAAATAAAAAAAAACTTTTTAAAAAACAAATTATACTTTCTTATTATTCTTTAGCTATGATATATTAGTCATTGCATGTTGATAACTTATGTTAATTTAGTCAGATATGCTTTTTACCTGGGCCTCTATATGTTCTCAGCAGTTAGGGGTTAATCTCTGTTCCCTCATCTTTGTTGCTATTAAATATTTGTTTCTAATTTCTCAGGCCCCACAGCTGTGGTAGCTCAAATTTATTCAGATTAGTTCCTAAAAACATGCCTTAGTCACCAGGATCTCAGAATAATGTAGATTACAAATGGTGTGTGATTCAATAGCATTGAGAGGGGTCGATGCCCATTGATGTAGCTGAGAACAGAACCATTTGCTCCCTCCCTCGCCCTTAGTGGCACGAGGGAAGAAAACAGGAACAACAAAGGTGATAAAACCCATGGTTTGAGATAAAGATAGATTAATATGTGAAAGGAAAGAGGGAGAGGGAATGGTACAGACACCATACAAATGGACCAGAAGAAATCAGACCACCATCTAGTCAGCCTCCAAGCAATGGCCTCCTTGAAAGCCACAACTTCTTTACTCTGACTCTTTCCTTGTGTGCATGACATTGTATGATATGAAACATCCCTTTGGCCAGTTTGGGTTGTTTCTCCCAGCTATGTCCCCTGCCAACCTTTTACCCACTCCTGTTTGATAGGCAGGGAGCAGAGTAAGGAAAAGAGACAGCCTTGAACCGTGTAAGTCCTGTTTGCAAGCGTCAAAACCCCGCTGTGTGACCAACACTGTGTTAGCCACAAATCCAAAGCAGCATACAGGCTGCTGTGAAAGGCAACCAGCCCAGTCACAGACCCAGTGTTTCATATCCAACAGATTTAATTCAAAACAAAGGATCTTTTACATGAGTTTATTCAGCTTCTGTGCTCATTTGGCTTTGAGTTTTATATATTGACTCATATCTTTCCATGGATATATCAAGTCTCTTTCTAAATAGGGCCTATGCAAAATCATCAGTGTATGCATTGAAGACTGCTTTCAGTTAAAACTAGTCCCATGTTAAAAAAGATGTATTGCAAGATTCTTGGTTTATCATCAGTTTTTGGAAGGTACCAAGTACAGCAAGTTAATAGGAAGCTTGTCTCTTGGTTATCTAATGGCTGTACAAGCAGAATGTTTAATAAGTACAATTACATCACATAATTGCATAAGAATAGCTGTGTGGGATTAGACAAAATCTTATATCAGAAAAAACACTGAAAGGAATAGAATGGAAATAGTATTCTATTCTTGCCATATATCCATGAGGGACAAAGAAGAGTTATTAAAAGTGTGGCAATAATTATATGGCATTATTATCTTTCTAGTTGTGTGAGCATAATCTTACCAATGTAGCCTGCTTAGCCAGCATAAGGCAAAAGAATAATGAAGTTTTGTAGATTAATGTGTAGTGTAATCATGGCAATCAACATGAGGTTGCCTTTGCAAGGCATTGCTACTGTCACCATTGTTTCTACTTTTCTGCTTCAGAAGACAAGATATTAATATTTTTCAATTGTGACTGACACAGCAATATGTAAATCACATGATTGGCACAGAATCCATTCTAAGAATATTTTTTAAAATTACCTTTTCTGTAATCAAATGCACCTGGGCATGGCACTGGGGATGGGGGGTGGGTTTTGTTCTTGTGTCACATCAATGCAAATCCCATAGAAACATGAGCAAGTTGCAACCCCTTTCATAGCTGTGGCATAGTGCATGTCTTGATAGACATTCCTCACTTAAGTAAATTTTGTTTCATCTTATTTGGTGGGAAGCACTGCAGGTGGACTCTATGAAATAAAGTGGATTTGTGCTGATCCTTTTTCTTCTAAATGCGTTTCATTTAAGGGGTTCCACTCAAAATAGCCTTTCTCCAGATTTCCAAACCCAGATTTTAATCTCCTTTGATTTAATGTTTAAAGGCAAACATATATGCTACAGTCTACAAACAAACAAACAAACAAACAAACAAACAAACAAACAAACAAACAACTACTGTCATATACGAATTGCTCATTTTCTTTTTTCTCTGGAGGAGATAACATCTGCTTCAACGATCCTGCAAAAATACCTGCATGGGGTACTTCCTGTTATTTATAAAACAAATCTCTGTCACTCATTGAAGTAGGAGAAACAGACAGTAGTGCTCTTTAATGTTATTTCAGTAGTTATTTTAGTAGTATTCTTGGCTTTTAAAATTTGGAAAACAGTGAGTAAACCATTAGCAAATGGTGCCTAAAAGTAGACAGGCAAAGATGATTAGGCAATTCAGCATTGACAACTCTGATTTATATGTTGCTGTAAAAGCTAGAGAAGGCTAGATATCTCTTTTGAAATCAGGAAAAGGAAATACTAAAAGTAGATGACATTTCAAGATGTTATCTAAAGACATATCATATTTCCTCTTAATTTCCTGTAGGGATTATCTTTCCAGATCAGATCTTGCTGCACAACCTTCCTCTCACCCCATCCTTAAAGAAGTCAGCATAAGATGCTTCAAATGGAGGATGAACATAACTGGGAAAACTCACTTAAAGATGAAGCTTGAACTAAACTGGATAAAATGTATTCTTCTGATCATAATTTGATTGCTTTTAATTCTTTTCTCCACCTAAAGATTTGTCAACCATGTTCATGCCTTGTCTGAACTACTTGTAAGTTACTGGCTTCAATACCACATTGAGTTAAGAATAATATAAAATTGTATTTATTTTCACAACTTTTAATTTTCTGTTTCTTTTTCCTTAGGTTTCAGAACTGCAGAATTAAAAAGAGACATTTTATAATCCATCTTAAAAATATGTACTTGTATTTTGAACTGTGTAAATCAATTTTAGAGTACTCTAATACTTTCTACATTTCTACATTTATCACCAAACTTTTGATCTCATCCACTGCAATTTAAAGACATTCTTATAACTGCATCCATCATTAGAAAGTTGTAGTTGTTAAATTAATTTTTTCTTATGCAGTCAAACAGATATTCTTTCCTAACCCCTGATAGTCACTGGTTTACGCTGATGACAGTATGGACTTGCTAATTTCCTGTACTTGATTCAGCTAACTGAACATGATCAGTGTTTACAATTTTTTGACATACTCTCTTGTTATGCATGCTGCTGTGTTTTTGCCTCTAGAGAATTTTGACTACCATCCCATTCATATCCTCTAGGAGCCTGAACAGCTTTCTATGATGAATGTATATTTTTTTGTGTTATGCCATTTTGTTAACTTTTTTCTGGGTTGTTAATTGCACATTCAACACAATTCTAGCAATCCTATTTAAGTCTTCTTCTAAGGTAAGACTTACTGACTGATGTTTGCAGCAGGAGACTCCTTCACAGGCTCCATTCCACTCAGTGTATGGGGTGCATAACAACATAAATTACATGGTTGGCCATGGCACCAGGCCTTAAAAACCAATTTCATTGTTTTGTTTGACCAAAGCACTAAACAAGAACTTGTTCTTCTTGGAATAATAATATACTAGAAAGGGATTTTAATTCTGCCCAAACTTTTTTACTCAAAAAATTTTTCAGTGTTAGCAAACAGCGATTATAATTATAATTGAAGACAGAACTGAAATCAAATGTGAGGGTGCAAGGTGTTGCTGAAATTTGAGTCTGTTTCTTGCATTTAATGAATGATATAAGAACTACTGTAAGAACCCAAATCACTAAATGCAAATGAATGTATCTGACTGAATATACTGTAATTTAACTGTAGTCTACTGATTTCAGTGTTACCTAAATGAATCATGAATATGTTGGTGTGTACATTTTCAACACCCTCATCAACATAAATACAAATCAAGGAAAGCTATTTAATGCCTGTGAAAATCTTTTACTCATTTTACCTTCTCCAAAATCCATATTTTCCTCCTATTTCTTATTTACACGTTTCTTACTTCTGATATAATCCACTGATTTCTTTATTATCTGAGTGTCTCTAGACAGTTATTTCTATTCTGATTCTCCTCCACTCTTTCCAGAGACATTCACATTTTTTCTGCTGTTCTGCAAAGTTTTTCTTCCTTTATTTTTTCCCCTGCCATAAGTGTTTTTGGGGATCTCTTAGTTTCATTTAGAAAGCATTTCTTCTTATTTAAAAGATATCAGATTGGATCAGAACCCTCTAATTATTTTTCTTTGCTCTTGCTTCCTTCCTATCTTGTTTTTGTTTAAGGGTATGCAATTCTGGTCCAACTTAATTTTTTCTATACACATCTTTAATTAGCTGGTGTTCCAAGTCCAAGAAGTTAAATTACCTTATGTTTCATTAAGAAATTTTAATTTGCATTGTTACTTTCCATTCATTATCTTCTGTTGTTTTAAATTCCCCTTTGGAATTTTTATCTCACAAAGTTGAATTTTACTGTGTCTTGTCTCCATACAACACTGAATTCAATACTCAAACCCAGTATTTGACCACATATTCCAAAAACCTACATGACTTATATTTAAGGACATTCTCTTTTGTGCTCTAAGTTATAGCAATTCAAGAGGCCTTAGAAACCTGGTCTGTGAGCCCACTATTCTGTGTATGCTTAAAAATGCAAAGAGTAGTAGGCAAACTAAATTGGTTTTGTACATAAATGGAATGAAAAGGATACAAATAAAAATATATTATGGAAATTTTGGAAAGGAATATGAACAATTAGAATTTGTTTTCTACACAATTGAACAAAACCTTTCTATCCTCACATTATACTTATTCTTGTAATTTTTTCTTCTATATAAAATATATCAGTCACACACCCTTGTATTGAAAAAAGTTTTTTCCTGTTTTCAATTTTTTTATAAAAATGAAAATAATTGCTTAGCACAAGTCCTTTTTTATTCAAGGTCCAAAGAAAAATAATATAACTTACACATTTTCATCTTGTCTACTTTAACATAAAAACATCTCACATTTTTTGTAAACACTTTGACCTTAATGATGCCTTGATAGCACTAAGTTGATTATTAACTAAGCAAATCTTTTACTGTATTCAAATCAAGCAGTATTTGATTACACAATTTCTTTTTATAATATTGAATTTCTATTATTTGACTTCTTTAGGTTTTTCTGCATTTAAAAATACTTCCTCATTACTTGTTTTTAAGCAACTATATGCTAATAATAATTTAGTGGCTACTATAGTATTATTGCAGAATTAGAGTTCCTGACATTTGCGTCAATGCATCAAAATTGAGATTAAATTTTTTCTTCCCCAAAAATCACAGAGATTGACCAAGATTTCTGACAGAACCTAATCTGAAATATGTAAAGCTGGGGTCAAAAAAGCTCAGTTACACATTTTCAAGTTTCCACCATGAAAATCCTGACTAGCTTCAAAAATATTGAAACCCACCAATTGTTTCCCTGTGTTTTAACCTGGATTAAGAGTGGCCACCATCTTTAAAAACTAAGTCATAATGGATAGCCAGATAAATATTTCTGATTGTATTGGTTATCCACATGGTATGTAATCAATATCTTCATTATATTGATTATATGTATTCTGAAATTGTATTACCATTGCTGGTTCATATCAGGACTTCTGCTTTTGTTTTAGTAGATCTTGAGATAGAAATATGATAATTTCAAGTAACATTAAATGAAACTTGACTAAGCTATTAAGACTTCTTTTATAAATGTTATGCCCTTACATTTCTCCTTTCCACTCCTGTGCAAAAGTTGCACCTAGATCAACATAATCTGAAGAAAATCATTATGAAATAAATGCACCAAATACTCATCTTCTCAGCTTTCCTTGGACCTTTTAGAAATATCTCAGCAGTACCTGAGCAATTCTCTGAATTTTTATTTGGTTTAGATTTTTATTTGTCACATATTTTTTTCTATTTTTAACAAATCTAAGATAAATCCAAACTAAAGAAGGCTGCAAATCCTATTTGTCCTATTTCTCCCCCCAAGGTTATCAATAATAGATACCATCAGAAGCTAAAACTGTGAGCATTAACACTGATGCCAACATCACTCTGTAAAATGTCAATATCACAAAGAGAGAATCAAAAGACAAATTTGAATAACTGTGTAAGTGAACTCCCTCTTCAGTAAATGTGGAGCTCAAAGTGTGTCTCAGTGTTTGGAAGATAAACACCAAAGGACTTCACATTTAATAAATAATTTTCCTTCATTCATTAGTATAAATACATGCAGGGTTGAATTCTCTAAGGTAAATATTACATTTTTTTCATGGATTTCATCAACCATTGCTCACTTATGTAGTCTCGGCAACATCAGTTAATAAATTGTCTGTATAAACATCTATATGCGCCACTCTAAACAATTCTGAATGCTCAAAAGGAATGTTTCTATGTGAAATGATTTGATAATTGATTAAAATAATTTAAAAGATTTTTTGCAAAAATAAAGAACTTCTATTTAACAGATGAATTTTGCTGCTATTATTTATTTCATATCAAGTTTATTAGCTGTCAAAACTGAATCAATTACCACACAATACCTTTATATGTCTTTTATTGATTTTTTAGGATCTGAACAGAGTTTAATGAATGGACCAGAATATCTCCACTGAAAGAAATTAACTTTATTTTATTAAATGATAGAAATGTTAGCACTAACTATGCCTCTTATAAAATCTTATGCATTTTATTAATTCAAAGGACAAAAAATCAATATGGAAAGAAAATATCTCTAAGTTATTTATTAATATATTTGTTTCTATTTCACATAGCATAATATTCTCCTTGTAGTTATGCTAATCCTTTTAAAATCCTTCTAATATTAAGGAAGGTTAAACACCTCTTAAATCAGCAGAATGCCAAGGGATGCTCTGGAGTCTCTATCACTGCAGGTTTTTAAGAGTATCTTTGACAAACCTGTCAGGACCAGTTTAGGTAGAATTTATCTTGCCTTAGGGCAGAAGGTTGGATGAGATGATCCCTTGAATTTCCTTCCAGTCCTATTTTGGTGATTCCTTCAGCAATGTTATTTCTTGCAACAATAAGCATATTCCAGGAAGTGGAATGACCTATATCAGTGATTTCCGAGATCCTTTCCAAAGCCTTTACTAAGGTTTCATTTGCTTGGAATGGAGCAAATGAATTTGAAGAATACATATTTTATATATGCACATTTGCTTGTGTAGTTGTCAGCAGTTGTTGGCACTGAATTTATTGTTCTCTACACATTTAGCCTCCCCTTTGTCTTTCAGGCATGGGGAGAGCCCACTGGGAAAGAATGTCCCCTTAGCCTGCTGTGACTTTTGTAGGCTGTGTGCTTATACTGAAGGTAAGGTGTGCTGAGATGGCCTCAGCCTCAAAGCAGGGAGGCAACTGCACGTGGCAGGATGGCCACTGCTCCTCCCAGGCTGTGCTGCTTCAGCCTCAGCCCCAGCCCTCTCCACCTCTGTCCCCCACACAGCCCCTCTCACTGCTTGGAGCTGCAGCATCTTCTCCCCAACACCCAAAACGCCATGTCATCAATCTCTCTTTTTCATGCAGTGGGAGGGAAGAAGCTCTAACTCCATTATCTTACTGTTCACTTAAAAATCCTAGCACAGTTTGCTGCTCAGTGACAGATTTCTAATCAACCAGAAACTTCAACTGCTCCATTTCTTTTCTATTTTATTCTGCACTACCATGTTCTTCTCTTGATCTGCCTTACAGAAATATTTTAATGGCACCTTTTCAGTCTAAACATTTCAGACTCACAGAAATCTACTTCTTTCAACTCAAATGTAGTCTCCCCCTCCTTTTTTTTTTTTTTTAATTCATTCCTCTATCAATTAAATGATACTTTGAAACTCCTGAGTGGTACTTAGTCACTAAGCTCCACTGACTTTTAATTAAAGGTGGGTGTCTAATTGCCCAGAGTGCAACTGAAAATTGCCCCAAAGTCTTTCTTATATATACTCATTCCTTTATCAATCTCAAATGTCTTCTTCTTGTACAGTAAGTTTGGAACATAATTTTCTCTGAAAAATCTTTGATAGTTTTCATCAAAATTAAACAAAAGGCACAAAAGCACAGAGGTCAACAAGACCTTCACACTTCTCCAAATTTCTCTGTCAGTGTAGTATGACATTCATAGAGAAGGTGCGCTCTATCCTGTACATATCATCAAAAATATTCATTTGACTTAAATAACATACAGTCAGTCCCATAAAGGGTATAAATGCTCTCAGAAATTAGAATAATAATTACTTCAATAGTTTGTTCCTACTACCTATTTCAGATCTTCCATTAACTTTATTAGAAGTACTGTATTTTTAATAAAAGGAAGCAGTATACCTAAATTTATCATGGACTTTTGAGAAATTCTGTTCAGTTCTGCCTCACAGATGACCTTGGGGATATGCTTTTATTATTGTGGACATGAAATGACACAAACAAGTTTGGATAAACATAAAATAAAATGGTTTATATTCCTACATTAGGCTCAAACCAGGTTAAATAAAAGAAGAGAAGGAACTAATATTCTACGCAAAGTTTGAAGGTTTCTAGAAGATTATAGAAGCATAGAATCATTCATGTTGGAAAACACCTTTTAAATCTAACCATTAACAAAAGATTACCAAGTTCACAGTAAACCATGTCCCTAAAATGCCACTTCTACAAGTTTTTTAAATACCTCCAGGGTGGTGATTCCATCACTTCCCTGGGCAGCCTGTTCTAGTGTTTACTAATCCTGTTGGTGAATAATTTTTTTCCTAATATCCTGTCTAAACCTCCCCTGGTGTAACGTGGGGGCACTTTCATTCATCCTATCTCTTGCTACTTGGGAGAAGAGACCATCATCCACCTCACAATAACCTCATTTCAAGTAGTTGTAGAGAACAATTATGGCTCCCCCAAACCTCCTTTGCTCAGTTCCCTCAGTGATCCCTCACAGATCCTTCTTCTCTAGATCCTTCACCAGCTCCATTATTCTGCTTTGGGTACAATGATTGACCACAGAAAATGAAATTGCTTTATTCAGCAAGGATCACTAAATGTTTGGAAAAGATCACTGCCCAGCTTCTGCAGAGATTTCCTCCAGTCTTTGAGGAAATCTGCCATTTGCTAATTGTGGCCAAAATAAAGCTGGATTAGCAATGAGATTCTCAGTGTTCCCTGAGCTCTTTGAGTGACACTGCCAATTCTTCTGTCAGTTATCATCTTCATATAACTATACTGAAGCATAGTTCCTGCAGGAAAGTATTAGGAAATAAATGTCATGAAGTAAAGGGAAGAAGACTCAAAGAGAAAAACCAAAAAGTGTTCCATGAATTCAAGATATAAAAATAGTTGCAAAGAATCACAACTGCAACTACTCAAAGTGGATATACATTTTTCTTTTTTAAAATACCAACAAACCAAACCACCAAGAAACAAACAAACAAACAAACAAAAAAACCAACCCAAAACACCACAGATGCAGTGCCAGAAGGTTATTTATTAGACAATTATTTTTTGCCCTAATTGAGTGTAAGAAGCTAATACCACACTAAGCAGTATTAATATTTATTTAATGGCTGTTGTTAGGAAACTTATTTTAACTATCAGATATCGGCTTTGCTGCTACAGGTTTTTTTGGTTTATTGTAGCAGTAATGTCTTTTGCAAGTGAAAAGATGAAAAAAACCCTGAACAACTGACAGATCTGCTTTCTTTTGATGAATAATTTTGATTGGAGCATCTCTTTTCCTATAATGTAACTGTGAAAACTTACTTCAGTCCAGCTAAATATGTATAGAGTAATCAATCATGCACTCTATAGAATGTAAAATTAATGGAAAATCTTATGTATTTAATGGTTTCTTAGAACTTTTACACTAATATTAAAATGGGATGAATTAAAATTTAAATTTTTGCAATACTTCATTTAATTCCTCTGCTACCAATAGCAGCTGCCTGGGATTTAACCTTGGTAGGCAGCTCAGCCCCACACCACTACTTGCTCTCTCCCTTATGCTGAGACTGGGGAGGGTATTAGAAGGGCAAATTTGGGAAAACTTGTGGTTTGAGATAAAGATAGTTGAACACATAAAGCAAACTTTATATGCACAAGCAAAGCAAAGCAAAGCAGGGATTCACTCACACTTCCCATGGGCAGGCCAGGTGTTCAGCCACCTCCAGGATCCCTCACATATAACTTGGCAAGACAAAACACTGTGAATCTGAACCTCTCCCTTTCCTCCTTCCCCTCCAGCTTTTGTTGCTGAGCATGAGGCCACACAGTACCAGACACACCCTTGGTCTGCAGGGGTCAGCTGTCCCAGCTGTGTCCCCTCCCAGCCTGCCCACTGCTGGGGTGAGGATCAGAGAAGGCCTGGACTCTGATTACTGTTCAGCAATAACTAAAACATCCCTGTGCTGTCAGCACATCAAAACCCAAATCACAGCACCTCATCAACTACTATTGAAGGAAAACAGCTTATTGGCCATAACGTGTACAGCAGCAAATGCTAATATGATTTTTAGCAATTTTTACCTATTCAGACTTCCCAAATTTTTAAAATTTATTTATTACAGAAATTAATGTATTTCTTTATAGATTTAATCATTTAAAAAAACTACTGTGTGCTGTTCTTAGTGTGGTGTTGAGCAAAGTAAAATGATCTCCTCCTATTTTGTGTATATAATAAAACCCCAGATCAGGTTCTTATGCAGGGTGTTTATGTGCCATAAACCTTTCTGCTTATTGGGTCAAAATTATATTGTAGGGAGGTGCTCACTTTATTTTGCTTTGAAATCTTGTGGTTTTTTAATTTCTACTGGCATCATAAGGTGATCATCCAGCATATGATGTTGTTGTATACTCTTAAAAACATAAATTTGGATATTTCTTAAAATTAACCTTTGTCTTAAATAATTAAAATACTAAATACAGTTTTAAATTTCTTTTAAGAGCTCCCCTTTACCACCCTACTCTATTGTCTCCATTTTCTACTGCACTTGCCACTCTCTGTATCTTTACTGCATTTGAAGGGGAGAAAAGGCCCACAAAAGGTAGAAGTCAGTGGAGCTCTGCCAGCTTGAAAAACTTTCAATTTCTGATTACAACACATCTAATTAAGAAACAGTGAATCTGTTCTTAAGGAACAATTATTGTTGTTGTTATCATCTATAATGCCTCACATGGTTCTGGTTTCAAATGAGAGCTATTGACATCCCTGCTTCCACTCCTAATTAGTGTTCTAGATGTACTCAAAATGTTTAATTTCTCTATCACTACAATATGGAGTGCTTATTTTAAGTAAAAATACTGTTTAATACATTATTGTGTATAATGTATTTTCACTTTTCTTAGGGCTTGCTGGCAGATTGTTCCATGCAATTCTAATTTGTGGTGTGGGATTAACAAAATTAATCTAACCTAACACACTGGAGTAGATCAGAACAAAATACAAAAATACCTCTACTGGGTTTGGTTCTGCTTTCCTCTGCTGGACCCACATCCTGACTCATCTTTTCAGAATACAGGGAAAGTATAATATGAGCTGGGATTTTTAACATGCATACTTTTAAGAAAGCCAAAGTTGCTGCTGACAACTTCATCATGCTTTGTGTATTGATGAAACCTGCTTGTACTAGGAGTGTGAAATTATTTTTCATTTCATATAGCAAAGTGCCAAAGCAACACAGATGTTCTGTTCAGGAATCTGGGCTTAAATTTTCTTTTCAGAGAAGTACACTGTTAATTTCATTTTGCAATGAAGAGGAAATATCTGTAATATAATACATTTGTTTTGAAGTATATGCTGCATTTTTAATGTATTTCCTATAGAACTCGAAATCCGAGGTTTAGGAGAACATACACAAATAAATTTCCTAAAGATGAATCCATGAATATAATTCCTTCCTTTATAACTTTAAGAATTTAGATGGTTATGAGAAGTAGAGTTTTCTTAGTGGCATCTCAATACATTCTTGTGTACTTTTTTTTGTTTTAAGTATCGCTACTTTAACATATTGCTACTGTTTTTCTACTATCATATTTGAAATTTCATTCTCCACTTTCAATACTGTAATGAACTGCATTAATAATTCCTGGTCTAATTATTAACCTATTTCTAAGTGCTGAATTTCCTGTACCTGTTGCAGGTATTAGAATTATTTAGGAATACTGTTTTCAAGGCAGACACTTTATTGGTCAATATTGCCCTAGATGGCCTGCTGTCTCTGGGCTTAATCTCTTTTTTTTTTTTGTAAGGAGCACTGTGTAAGTAACAGGCCCATTAATGTAAAGGCACCACGAGGTGGAGGTGCTGCTCATAATCTGCTGAGGAAGTCTGTGGTTGGAGTGCATCTTAGAAAGGAAACAAATAACTTGACCTGAATATTCTGACCAATTTCCTGCTTGACAGTCTTGACATCTGGGAAAGGTTTCTATTTCTGAGTAAGACTGCTAACAAAACACTACAAAACACAATCTGTCTGCTGGAAATATTCCAATCTCCTTGACTTTTGTCTGTCTGGGTTGACCCAGTAACTCTTCACTTGTTCTGATTTTCCTCAAAATAATCATCAACATAAGTTAGAATGTAATTTGATCTACTGAGAAACTTTGATGTCAATGACTCTCGGGCACTGTTGATAGTCTTTAGTGCTTTAGTATGAGTAACAGCTGTGTTACCAAGACTTTGTCTTTTCTTGCTCTCTTGAAGAGGCTGGGAAATAATCAGAACAGATTATCTTCCACAAGGCAGAGCAGCTTCTTTTAAAAAAATTATCAGCCTTTTTGTACAATGTTTTTAGGCAGAATGGCTGGTGAGAATCGTGTTAAACATGAGTTTATTCTGCAGTGCTACTGTTTCTTGTATTGTTTCCTCTGACTTCAATGGCTTGGGAAGACTTAACTGTCAAAATATGGCTATGAAAGAAAAGCTATTACCAAACAGCTCAATAGAAAAAGTAATGGTGATCATTTTAACTAAATGGCAATTGTTGACCATTAGTTACCAAAGTCTACAGTGAAAGGATAATATTGATTTAAAATGTATTAAATTACATGAGTTCAAAATGTTTCTTTTCATGTCTGCACTTTGTTCTCGTCGATGTTCTTTGCTCTCTGTTATTTTTTTTCTCCTTAAGTAAATCTGAGCTGTCTTTTCACAGAAGGAATGGTAGGGATGGGCATGGCAGACCCATTTAATGAGGTAGGTGTTAGAGTATATGGCATAGTGAGTACATGAATGCTGGAATGCTGTGAATTGCATTTGCTTTTTCTTATTTTCCACACATATATCAAACTGAGAAACCTTGATGTCTCAACAGTTTATTCTTTTCCAGTCTGATGTAATTAGAGATCCAATTGTTAGAGCTGTAGGGGGAGAGAATCTTTCCAGGAGAGTCATCCTCTACAATTTGCTTTCATATTTTTAGTATGATTTTACTGACATTTGGGTTCCTGTCTGTTTGGGAAGAGGAGTAGTCAAGTGTAGGCACATGAATTTTCCTGTACTAGAGTATTTATCAAGCAGACAACTGTGGCACACCATGACTGTGATTCCTTTATCTGGAATATTACAATTTCAAAAAGCTCATAATGTAGCAGTCCACTTTTTAAGGTGTGCTGGTTCTTTTGATCCTGTGATGCTGCCAGAAATAAAAATCTCCTTTCACTGCAATTCCCATATAGACAGGTCCCATCAAGTACTCTGGCCCCCTCTTATCTCCAGTTTGTTCTCTCTTGTGCTAACAAAAGCAGATGCTAGTAGGCACAATAATGTAATTTTGAGAAAAAACCTATTTATCAGGAGAACTTTTTTTCTCAGCCTTTTCTTTGGTCAAAAGTTTTATTATATACAAACATATCTCTCTACTGCTCAAAATCTGAGAAACAGCAGGAAAATAAACTGGAAAAAATATGGTTCAGCAACTTAGAAAAAAAAAGTAGGAATAAAAAAGCAAAGAATTTTTTTTATCAATCAAACATATTTCAGAGATTTAATTAGTTAATCTGGCATTTTTCAGCTTTCACATATTTCTCTATATTTATTATGACTTTTAAATGCTTCTTTTCTGCCAAATGAATCATAACAGGTTTAGAGAACAAGTTCTGTCATTTTTAATGTAAAATGTTTGGAGGGAAAGTACTGAAGAAATAATAAGGGAATATAAAAGAACCTGCTTGTTTGGAGATTTATTTAACTAATGAAAAAATCATGTTATAAATTGGCAGTTGAAAGAGGCACAAAACATATTGCAGATCTTCACTGTTCTCAGAAATTTATATTTCCAAAGTAAAACCTTTATGTTTGCTTTACTTCTTGCCCTACATTTGAATCCCACACAGACATATTAATAGTGACCTCAAGAGACTGCAGGCATGCTGCAGGCCAGAAGATCCTTGCTAATGCCACATAATGGTTTGGCTCTGTGTGACAACTCAGCCAAGCAATATCTGCCTCCCAGATGGGCAACCTCACTAAAGGGTGACACCCTCACCTGGTTTAGTGAAATCTGGGAGTTCTCTTCTAATTAGACCTGACAAAAGCTTGACACAATCAGCAGCACTGGGAACTGAAATGCAGTTTCCTGAGCATAACAAAGCCTCCAGTTCTTTCCTTTTAACATCCTTAAGAGCCCTGAGGATAACAACAGAATGTGAGGGAAGGATAATATGATCAAAAAGATGGAATCCTCCGCTGTCTTTTTCTCTGGCATGAACCAGGTTTTAACAAAAACAAATTTCAGGCACTGATACAGTAACAGTGGAAATGAATACACTTTCCTAAAACAGAGGAAATACTAAGCAGAATGTTCCAAAGGCAAACTTCTATTTAAAAAGGGCTAATTTGTAAAATATTTTAGAAACATAATGGAGAGAAATCAATACATAGTTGCAGTTTGGATGAAGCAAATACACTATTTCTTTAGAATTATTCATAAAATCATGCAAAATATACAGACAGTCATGTTTTTATGGTAGTGTAAATTTTCATCTTGTCCAAGATTTTGGCTTAGTGCTGCAAAGTGAAATACTTTGGGTTTTTTCGCGGTTTTTTTTTTTTTTTTTTTTTTTTATT
>VZRX01020092.1:64391-136166 GCA_013398075.1 Notiomystis cincta
TTTTTTGTTAATGAAAACTACTGTGCCAAGACTGTCCTTGTCAGTAAGCACTGGCTGACCCTGCTTAAGCAGAAGATTGGAATAGATGATCTCAAAAGACGCCTTCCAGCCTCAACAATTCTGTGAATAAATAAATAAAAGTAGTGAAAGTAGATCAGGGAGTTAAAGAACTAATCCTTAAACTCAACATTATGCCTCTGGATTTGATCTAAAAGAAAGATGCAATTGATATTCACATACTTGTACTGTTGCCCATGAAGTAAAACCAACACACACAGCTGGATGCACAATGTGGATGTGGTATTTTGCTTCTCCTGAGAGGAGCAGAGGCTGTCAACAGTTGAAGCTGCTCTGGAGAGCTCATTGTGGACAGATAAGAAAGCTCAAGGAAAGGCCAGGACATGCCATGGACTCACTGCCACCATTATGCAAATGGACATGTTTGTTTCTAGTGGTGTTTTAGTAGAGGTAACCAAAGATTTCAAGATGTCAGTAGTTCTCTGAAAAAACATTTGAGTCAAATTTACTACCAGTAAGGATATGATGGAGTAGGGAAGAAATGGCTGGAAGACATTACCAAACTAGTACTCCTCAGTACTTGTGTCAAGGTACAGGTGATTGAATCAGTTCTACTTCTAAATGCATGGATAGAAGTTTGAAGTCAACCTGTTTGATAAGTGCTATAGGGTACTCTTGCTGGACTAGAGCCTACCAAAATTTATGTGCATTGGTTTTGAAAAATGATGCAATCTAAAAAGGAAATGTCATTAGTAATCTTAAAAATAAGCAGTTTTCATTTATATATGAGTGACATGACCAAAAGTCAGATATGGGGCACATACTTCCAACCACATCATATATGTAGTTCAATATAGGATTAGAGAAGAAAACACAGGCCAGAAGAATCTCTTGAACATTAAAGTTAATTCTCTGTAATAGCAACAGCTATAAAATATACATCAATTCAGAATGGTCCACAGTACTATATGACTTTGGGGCTTTTTTTGAACACATCTTCTGTATTATTCACAGACCAGAACAATTAGTTCAGTGTATGGATTGATGCAGTGGGAAGTGAAGGTTTTGACATCCTCACTGAGAGACATTTACCTCTGGAATCCTTTGCTGAAGGAAAACAGAATTCTATTCTCCCAGTACAACTCAAAACATTCTTTTCTTCAGCAGGCAAAAATACAATGATTTAACAGATGGATATAGTAACCATAATAGGATTTACTCCATGGAGAAAGCAGAATGTCCTAGTCTGCAAGCCAATTGGTCTGTCTTCAGTAATTCTGTGTCTCAGAGGGAGACTCTTAATTCAGGAATCCAGTTCCCTCTTGAGTTTATTTAACTTCGGGCCATTTTCTAAGGTTTGACCATTCCATCAAACTCCTTAAAGACTAACTGATATTATAGGATTATATGCCATTGTGGGAAATTTTTTATTTCTCTCCGTGCACAACTGTTCTATTCCAATTGTAAATTTGATTTATGACAGTAAAAAAAAAAAAAAAAAAAAAAAAAAAAAAAAAAAAAAACCAAGCCCAAATAATTTTGTAATGCATAGAAAGTGAATACATTGTTTCTCTAACCAGCTGGAGGGAAAAAATTCTCACATTGTAATGGTTTTGATTTTGTGAAAACAGAGGAAATAGCTTAAGAGACAGGGTGGGAACATGAGGGAGTTTATGATAATAGAATAGAGGCACCTCACCAAAATTCTCACCCCATGACCTACGGGTCTGGGTCAGGTGAATCTGAGTCAGTGTCTCTTCCCCGTGGAGACTGAGAGAGAGAATACTGTCAGAATCAATATTTAAAAGTACACAATACTGAAATGAAGCAAAGTAAGTGCTCATATATACTTAAGAATATACACACAAACTGTTAAAAAGTATTCCCTAATAATTTCCCTCTCTTGGTTCCCTGACCCTGCCCTCTATTGTGCTTCACTCTCCAGTTTGGCCTCTCAGCACTGGCTCTTGCCTTCTTTTCCTTCTCTATTTTAATCCTTTATCTGGTAGCTCTAGGCTTGCCCAGGATTTAACCTTGTTAACATCTTTGATATGTGCATTTAGGGTTGGCAAATCTTTGCAGAACCTCCATATTGACAACTTAGATTTCCAGATTGTGGCTCTTTTTTCAGGAGTAAATGGAAGATATTTTTCCCCCTGGAAATGAATTTTCAAGGTCAAAATATGAATGCAGACCCATATACATTCTAAAAACCCATAAAATAAACAAACCACAAATGAAAAATACGTGGTGACTCTAAGGCAATTGTTTTCTTTACTATGAAATGGCATGATGTCATTCAACTGGGGGCATAATACTTTTTGAATATCCTTTAACTGGAAAATGCTTGGGACTTCTTCAGTGCATTAAATATTTTGTCATTCCATAAAATTGAATTCTTCATCATAATAAGTTATTAATTTGTTTCCAACATACAAGCTGCTAAGAAATGGAGGCACTTAGAGGATAAAAGGAGAGATTAACTATTAATACAATGTGCCATCAATATTTGACACCCTACTTAGCATGACTATTATCTACTACAATCTACAGAAAATATTCTGCATGCTCCCACTGTATTGCTGGAGTGCCATATGGCCATGCTTGTTTTTCTTCAAATAATTTTTACATAAACAGCTGGTGAGCTGTTTTCTTTGTAACATGGCACATATTTTTCAAGACAGTTAGGAAGGACTGATGTAACACCAGTGTCTGCAGTGATTTTTGTGTCAGGGTTGTAAGGAACCTCCTATTTATTATTCAGAAATTCCAAGCTCATTCTGTATTTTGGTTGCTTTGAGGGGAGGCTTTTTTTTTTTTTTTTAGTGACTGCTGAGCAAAAATACTTCATTTTCCCACTTTCTGCTGTTATAATCTTTGAAATAAGGCTGAGTGTAAATGAATGCTTAATCACACAATGGTCAAATTATAAAGTCTTGTGGAAGCTCTTTAATATTCATTTAATTAAAAGTGGTGTTCAGCTAGCCCAGAATTTGACCTCTGTCACCTTAGATAAAGGTAAATCTGAGCTGTCTGGCAGCACAGGGATTATTTCACTTACATGGCAGTCAATTTATTCAATTTACTGTTTTATCCTATGCAATGCTGAGGGAACTGTACAGTATAAACAATAACAAAAGCTGAGTAAAAGATGGATTTAAAATCTTTTCCTTAGATATCAGTGATGTTTTTTCAAGACTATGCACCAAAGTCTGTTTCACTCAGTGGTATTAGTTTGCAACAAGCTTTATGTGAAATTTAATTTTCCCAGCATATTCACCTGAAAAGCTTTCCAGCACTCCTTCCTCTCACTTGTAAAGACTGACAAAATACAAGAGTTTTTCTTTTATAAAAACACATATATATAAAAGAAAAATCAAAACTTTTACAAACAGGACTAAAGGATAAGAAAATGCCTTATAGATTTTCTTCTAAAGGCTTTCTGTTGTTTTCACATGGCCAAAGCAACCATTTGTGAAGAAAACACCACGTGGTAGCTGACAACTGTTGGAAACACCTTACTGAGATTTATGGAGAATATAAAATTTCAAGTGAGTCGACTGCTGTCAGAAATGTAGGTTACTTTCCCTGCTTTATGTCAGAATGTCACAGCAGTTCACATGACACCAGAAAGATTTCTGGAGGGGTACAGGAGTAGGACTACTCTGAAATGGTTACTCGATAGCAGGTGAGCAAATTAGCTCCTGACAGCAAGAACCCATAAAAAATTCTTCAGTTCATGGGTCAGGTACTTGATTTAGCACTTGATATAGGTTTTCCTGCATGTTTCGAAAGTCATTATCTGCAGATTAAAGCAGCAAACTGATGGATAAATTTTAATGCTCTTGAATTTTACAGGGAATTGCAAACAGTCCTGAAAATAAATTAAAATACTTACCAATTGCAAACAGTTTTGTTTTGTTTTGTTTTGCTTTAAATTGTACTTTTTTTGGAATGCTTAGAAATTCCTGTTGTTTATCCTTGGTTTTGGTTTGGTTTTTTACCTATGGACTAGCTGGAGCTCTTACTTGAAGCAATTTCCCATTGTAAAATAATTTCAAGAATTAATAGTTAATTAGTTAATTTTGCCTAAATTTAATCATTTTTAGGTGTCATCAGTGACAGATTAAGGATGTGTCAGACCTGTTCAGGCAGACATGAGAAGAAGTTATTCAACAGCTAGCTAAAATGAATGAAAGAATGAAAATGTATCAATTCCAGAGAGGAAAAGTAACGTCCCCACTGCTACTCTTATTCATCCTGCTCCAAATCCAACAATCCCTGCTAAAGGCTGCTGCACAGAGATCCATATCACTTTTTGCTTGTCAAAGAAACTGATTTGCTCTAGACTGGGGCCTGAAGCAGTCTACTATCTCTGCTACCAGATGCTGAACAACTGGTAGACAAAAAGAGGAAAATCTCCTAGATTTCTGTCAAAAAAAATCTACCAAATAAAAGGAAAAACTGATTCTATAAATGGCCCATCTCTCCAAGTGCATGTATTCCCAAGCAGGTAGAGGAACACCAAGGAGAGGCAGGAACACCAGGTATGGCAGAGAATGTCACCACCAGGATGTGACACAGACCCAAATGGACCTCCTGCTCCATGGGAAAGTGTTTGCAAGTTCAGAGCATAAAGGAGTCAAAGATGCCAACTGCTTACTCTGCACACATGTTCCAATTTTCTCTACTGGTGCAAAACATTGTCATAACCACTCAGTGTAATTATTTTGTCCCATAAACCCAAATATATTTGATAATCTGTTGGCCTACTTCCTTTTTTTCCAAATTGTTTATTATATATTTGCAATATTTTCTTACTGAAATTGTGCAGTAATATTGCCTTAGAGTGGTAATAATGTTTATATGGGAGACCACTTTGCATTGTTGAAATTGCCTTTTATGAGACTGTAACTGTTTTAATCTGGTACTCATATTCTGCTGTGTAACTTGTGTTTGTAAAACATAGGTATTGCTTCTGCTGTTATGCCATAGCAGTTATGAAAGACTTAGAACTCAAGGGATCAAAACTCCTTATTACAGCAGCAATAATAATACTAGTAATAATAATAAGAAGAAGAATAATAAAAACAACAATAAAAATAACCTTAAAATATTTCTTGAGTAATGGAAAATTATGAAAATAAATGTTTGTTGAGGGAATTAGTGAATACAGGAATACTGAAGAAGTCTCTAAATACTGAGTTTTAGACTGGATGTGATTTGTATCCCTATAGAGAAATTTATTTTGGAAAATAAAGGATATTTAAACTTTGAACATCTGCTGTATCTATATAAGGTGTTATATTTTAACAGTTAAGAAGTATTTGGTTTCCTTAAGTCTTTTTGTGAAAACCTAATTTCTCCTGTGAAAAGTAGAGAAAAAATGGGGAGGTGATTCTTTAGCTTGGGTTTTAATCAGGGAATATGTATTTTAAATGAACCTTTAAATGTACTACTCTTACAAGCCTGTAAACATTCACCTTTTAAACAAGATGCATTCACTTGAATAAATATTTTGACACATCAGTCAGACATTGATTAAATTAGTTCTCTAAATCATCATCTAAATACTTCATTGAAACAGGGTAAAGTGATTACATCTTCCACAGAGTAAATTCTCATTTAGTTCCAATACTAAATGAGAAAAAAAAAAAAAAACTCTTTGAGCTGCAAACTTTGAAGTTAAGGTAAAGATTAAAGGACTGATCAGTGAGCTAATCTTCCCTAACCTTGCACCGGCAGGCGTTGGAATTCCTGCTATTTAATATTGTTTGAAAAGAGCTCTGACTTTGATAAGGAGCAGCCCATGGTTGAGAGAAAAAAAAAAATATTTTCAGAGACAAATAAAAATGTTCCCTCAATATATCATTAACATATTTATTTGCATTTTTTGTTCTGTGACAAAACTTCAGGACAAGTAGAGGTGCATATGATCACAAACACAGAAGCATATATAAGTTCCTTTTTCATTATCTGACCAATATTAAGTCATAATATTAAAACATAATATTAAATCACATGACTAAAGAAATCTCACTATTTTGCCTCTAAGAATCTTTCATTAAGATAATATTTTTTCCACTGGTATTCATTGAACAGTTTTTTGTCATGGGCCTTTGCACGTGGTCAGAGGTCAGAATAAGTTTCTGAAGGAACATGTCCCATGTCCCTGAGACATTTGAGAACATCTAAGACACATGAATCCATCTAGGATGGCTTTTCAGATCTGATCTTGATAGAATTCCCCTGACCAATAGCTTTAAAAATAAATTAATTAAATATATAAAATAATTTAATTTCTAGAGTAAAGAAAACTGAAGTTGAAAAAAATCATGATGATCTTCTTAAAAAGAAGCTAAAATAATTTTATATTCTGAAAAATTATATCAGATTTAATCATTTAAATCCAAATTTAAATGTTGCCGATGCTCAAAAAAAAAAGAGTTAACCAATTTTTCCTCAGAAATGTTTCAATCTGTGCATGTTTTACTTGCACCATATGTTTTTGTAGCTGAAAGATATTCAAAATTTAATCAATGTTATAACAGAAAATGAAGTTCTACCAGCTTATTAGGCAGTAGGAAGTTGGGTTTCTAAAATCTACTCAAAGAAAAGTTTCACATTAAAAAGGTCATATCGTGCTATTTGGGTGCATTAAATACAAATTCATGTGTGATATAGTGAAAATCACTGGATATTCTAAACTTTGCAGAAGTAGGGATGTGACAAAGTAACAAGTAAAGCACAGGAAGATTCTCTGATCTGTTGGGCAAAATGTGAGGCTCCTTTTCTCACACCTCTCAGCCAAAAGGTTTTATATCCATGGTTTCTGTTGGAGCAGAGGGACTCTTGCTGTGGCTTTGGGCTGGCCCCAGGTGACACTCTCAGGTGACACCCTCATGTGACACAGGTGACACAGGTGACACAGGCACCCGTGGCTGCCACTTTGGCTTTCAGTGCCCTTCTCAGGAGCCCCCAGGTGAGCTGCAGGCAGCTGCTGGGAGGGCAAGGAGTGAACATCCCCAGGCTTCTTGAAGGAAAAACCAATGGCAAACCCCCTGGAAATGCTAGACTGTTCTTTTTTGCAAAGGTTTGGCTCTTGCAAGGGGCCTGATGAGCATGTACATTTTCAGCTTTGGTGTCTCTGTTGCTGGCAGAAGTGGGCAGCTGCCTTTATCTCAAGATAAAGAGAGGGTCTTTGAAAAATAGGTGAAACAGGCAAGCAGCACCTTGTGATAGGCTTGTGAAAACCAAGGGAAGAGCAGCACTTTCTTTCTCTTCCTAGCGAGCAGCATTCCTTCTCAGTCACTTTGTGAGCAAGATGTGTGGAAAGAAAGGCTTGGTGGATCAGCTCAGGGTACCATTATGTGGAGAAGAGGCAAGACTGGCCCATCTGTCCCACTATGGCTTTCACAGATTTCTGGAAAACTTTATTTTTAATTTATTCTTTTAGTATATGTTTATAAAAGAGTTTAGGGAAATAGTCTCTGAATTTGGTGATTTTACATATGCAAGGTCACCTCATCAGTGTATTCCAAGAGTCAAAACAGCTTTTCTTTATGAGTATTGATCCAGCTGAATTAAATAGTCAAAGAAGATGGAAACAATTGCAGCAGAAACCAACAGGAACTATATGATTAGTGCTATTTTGGACACAAATTATCCCCTTTTCACAGACCTGCACTTCCAGGTAGTGTTCTGGGGACAATTCCATAGGGCTTACTGTAGGAAAAAAAGCAGCTTCAAACTATATTTGACTTAATTAAACAGTTTTAAGTCTAGAGCAATATATCAGTTGGTTTAAGTCTGAGAATCTACAATGATGTTGTGGTTTTATATTCAACAAAGGAACTATTTAATAAAAACAATCATCTCAGAATTAGTATATTAAAACAACAACAACAAAAAAAAGGACCAGGAATTAAATGCATAAAACTTAAAAATTAAAATATAAGACAATAAAAATTGTGGAAGAATAGAAATTACAGAATCAACTAGGTTGGAAGAGAGCGTTGAGATCATTGAGTCCAACCTGTGAAGGCATTTAGCTTTCCTAGAAGGAGAATGTCAAATTTTTTTATTGTTAAGATTGGTTTATAGTTTGTGAGTAATGGAATTTTTATTTCTGTCTCCAAATATTTTCTTTTCCTGCTAAAAAGGTTAACTGTCAAAACAGAAACACTCATTAATATATGCAGGAAAGTAGAGAACTGAAGTTGTACTTGGTCATATAATTTAAAAAACCTTTGGTTTATACATCTTCCATTAACACTGTGATTCAAGATATGCTCTACAATACATCAATGAAATTGTCACTCTAATCAATATAAATTGGAATTTATATTGAGAGTGAAATTACAAGGTGAAGAGAGAACCTCTGAAAGGGCAATTTTCAAAAATAAACCGGTGAGAAGTGTAAAAGCCTTGTTCTAGATTTTATGTTCTGCATAAAAAAAGATTATTGATAATGAACACTGTCAGTGTTGGGAAAAGGAAAAAAAAGAGAGCATGTCAGATGTAGATAGCTGCTGTTAGTGACTTTAGAAGCAGACCACACAGCTCTTGAAAGTACAATATTAAATTAAAAAATCATGCAGCAGTGACCTCTTTCTATTGACTGTAGTATAAAACCCCAAGCATCCATTACCTTGAGAGATTTTCTTACAGACATTCATGAAATAAAGTTGTAGATTATTCATTGAAAGTTTACAACAGAAACTGAACGAATGGAAAGTGTGAGTCCAGAGTTCATTCCCAGGCAACCAAGAAAAAGTATCAAAAGTTAGGCACCAGTAACACCAGGCTTTTACAAAAAAAAATATGTCAGATAGAAATATATTTTAGAGGGATCCTTCATATCCAGAATAAAGCAGACATCAGCAGATTGTCATCTATTCTTTCTGAAGTTACCAGGAGTTTGATTGCTTCTCCTCTGGCCAAAACCTTGCCAACAGCTGCACTTCTTGTGCAGAAAGATGATTAGAAGGGATGGAGCACCTTTCTTATGAGGAAAGGCCAAGAGAGTTGGGTGGTTGTTCATCCTGGAGAAGAAAAGGCTTCAAGGAGACCTTACAGCATCTTCCTGTACCTAAAGAGGGTTCACAAGAGAGCTGGAGAGGAACTTCTTACAGGGGCATTAGGGATAGGACAAAGGGCAATGGCCTGAAACTGAAAGAGGGCAGGCTCAGATTAGATGTGAGGAAGAAGTTTGTTAGAGAGAGGGTGGTACAGCCCTGAACAGGTTGTACAGGGAGGTGCTGGGTGCTCCTCTGGTGCCATGGAATGTGCAAGGTCAGGCTGGATGGGGCTCTGAGCAACCTGGTCCCCTTGAAGATGCAGAGATGGTCATTGCAGGGGTGGTGCACTAAGTGACCTTTAAAGATCCCTTCCAGCCCAAACTGTTCCATGATCCTATGATTGATGGAAGCATTCTCAAGGGTAGTGAGTTGAATATATAAAAACTGTTTTTGTGGGGCTGAAAGGGAAGCTCTATCTTCTTTCTCTTTTCTTTCTTTTTGAAACATGACAGATGAAAAATAATTAATCTAATTGTGAATGTCTACAGAGAAGTGCTCAGTTTTGAACCAGACACCTCAGCTCTGTTATCTATCCTTTTAAATTCAATGGAGAGACACAGTGCTTTTACAGCAAAACCACATGGAGTAATTTAAATACCTATTTTAGATTAAAATAGTCATGCATTATGTCTTTCCACTGCTTACAAAGGGAACCTGAGGAGATTCTTGTAGGTCTTAGCCTCATTTATTCAAATTAGATCAATTTAATTATATTCTAAGTGTATGCACATGTACTAACATCTTTATGAAGAAACTTTATGGCTAAAAAGAAAACACCAAATTTTATTTCATTTGAAAAGATTCAAACTGCTCAGAGGTGTGTGTTAGTTATGAAGCAGGAAAAACTTTTATTAACCTGAATGGTCTTCACTTATTGATGCATGTAATTGTTCTTAGACATCAGAGGGAAGTTGAGAAATCATTGTTAATTGCTGGGATAGTAGGAAGAGATGGTGTAAGATAAAATGGGATGTCTTATTGAGGTGGCAGGAAGAGAATGTGATCCCTGCTGATATCACAGACAAGGATGGGGCCGTACGTGACAGACACAAGAGGGAACAGCAGAGACCCCAGTCAAGCATTGCTTGTTTCTCTTTTAAGGCAGTGCTTTACATTTTCCATTTTCTCTGTATCCTTTTCTCTTTTTTTCTTAAGTAAATAAATAAGTTTAACTCTAGGTTAAAAGCAGAGGCTGCAAAGCTGTTCGAGGGCTCTGTAAATAAACCAAAGGGAGTTGTAGGGGCACAGCAAGAGTTCCTCCTGAAATAGGGGGATCATCATTTTGGGGTACATGCTGAAACCCTCACAGAAACATGAAACACACAAAAATATCTTCATTCTGACTTTAGCTTGTGGGTCAGGTGCACAAACTACCTAAAAACTGTGCTAGGGAAAAAGAATAATACTCCAACTGCAGCAGAATGTCATACAATAGATATGCAAATACTTTTATGTTTCCTAAAACTGTCATCATCTGTGCTGGTTTCTGTCACTATTCTATACTCCATGTGTTTATATTGCCAACACTGCCCCAGGCATCAATGACAAAACCTTTATTTTGTGTGGATAAGTTAGGGCAAATTTACCTATATATAGCTAACTTATAATTGCAGAGAATGCATACAGCAGTAAATACCCATTTTTGTGTTCTGTCTAAGATTTAGATAGTTTTTAGTTTCTTTTGAAAATTTGAATATATTTATTCAGAATAAATAGTGTATATCTTTGACATAAACATAGATACACAGAATGACAGAAGTCCTTTAATTAAAAGATTGATACAAGTTGGATTTTTGCCAAGGAGAAAGTTTAAAATTCCAAATGGGTTTTGACCCACCACCCACTCAAGAAAACATGTAGACTTGTAGAAAACATGGAGAATATTAGGATCTACATACAACAAATATTTTGCTTTGAACCAGGGAGGTGGGACTGTACGATGAAGAATTAACTTGTTCACAGTTTTTTATAAAATGCGAACACTTTATTATAATTAGAAGAGGTGAAGGTAAGATAAATAGTTTTCAGCAAATTTTTTTCATGTAAGATGGGAACTGAATGAGTAGAATTTAACCACAAAAGCTACAAAGAAATATCAGTGAAAAAGAAATATCAGTGTTATAACTAAAACTGTGTGAATTGTTTTCTTCTCAAGACAATAAACAACTTCCCCTACAGGTGTGGGAAAGGGGGGTATTTCATACTGAGGCTTAGCAATGAGAAACCCTCCACAAAGCTCAAGGAAATCCTGACTGGGAGAAATGTGTCTGAAATAAAGGTTTTGGTGCTTCAGGAGGACAAAATTGCTCTTTAGGGAAAAGAAATTTCAGGCAGGATTTAATGTACAATTGCTTCTTTGCCAAAGGTGGGATATTGTTTTTATTGCCCAAATTGCAGAGTGACTTTTGCTGTTGTTGTTGCTTTACAACAACCTCTAAAAATCCATCCTCTCATTTCAAGTGTTAGATCTGGAAAATTCTGCAGAAATAAGCCACAAGACATGTTGGATACTCAGGATCTGGCTGAAGATGCCATGGAGATGTCAGTGGTGATCTTTGCAGGTCTACTGCAGTTGGCACACAGGGGCCCTTTGCTATTAAGGGGAATTAAGACACAAATCAATGCCTGGAAATGGTGCCAATGAAATTACAAATCAAGGAGAAAAGCTTACAGAAGATCCAGGAAACCTTACAGAGAGGTGGAGTGTTATGTACCACAAAGAAATCTGGTAATACTCCATGAGAAAAGGCTAAACCACCACTTAAAACATTTAAGTGGTTAGTTTACATTAGTGACATTTGTGGTTAGTTTATACAGTCTGAAGGAAAGGGGGGGTGCCCAGCACTTTGTATAATTAGATATATTTCAAATAGTCCATCTGTAGTCTTTTAAAACTGTGAGAAATATTTGTGCACACAGTGAGCTTCTGATGAATTTCAAATTGAAATATTTGTTCTTGGGAAAACCACTGTGCTCCTATCTTGGCAATTTATCTGATACGGCCTCTTTGCAATTCATCCATGTAATCACAGTATAACAGGTGAGAATTAGTGGATCAAAGTGAAATGTTCAGGAACACACAACCTTTCTTTTGAGAGAAATAAAAACAAATTGCCTCTCAGCTTACCACTAGCAGAGCTAGCTGCCCTTTATTTACTGCCCATTTAGCAAAGAAAATAAGTTTTAAAAAAATCTCATTCTTTGAAGCAGTATTTGACTATTGTTTGATTTTAATTTCCTGAAATAAATAGCAAATGCTAGTTGAAAAATTCTTACCAGTATCTGCTGATATCTTTGTACTTCTGTCTTAAAAAACAAAACAAAACAAAATAAAAACACTTTCCTGGAGTGAATTTTGCATCAAATTTGCTACATAGAAATGCACTTCTAGAAAATTAATGTCTCATATATTTTCTATTGAGAGAAGCACTTTCTCTGTGCAAAAACACCCCTAAAGCCCCCAAAACCAAACAAAGGGCAAACCAAACCTACACACAAAACCCCAAACCAAACAAAACAACTCTCATTTTAATTAAAGGCAGGAAAGGAAAGCAATTCTAAGGTATATGTCTGTTGATGCAAAAGGAAAAGTTTCCAGTATATGTTCAGTATATAGTCAGTATCTGATTTCAGGTTTAAATGTTTAATATGGTATATAAGAGTCGAGAGAAAGGTATGACAACTAACACCTTGCACTTATTTTCAGTCTATGCAGGTATGTAAAATAATATGTACACACATGTAAATATATTTTATATTTCCTAAGAATTACTTTGATATCTAAGTTTGGTATGTATTCCTGGGAATATAAGTTTTACATCTCTGTCCTTTTAGCTTCAAACTAGTTCTTCATGCTAAAAAATATTAGTGTCTTTTAAAAGTGTAAGCAGTAATACTGGATAGAAAATATGTATTTGAAAATTGTCTGGTAGATAATACCCTGCTTGCAAACTGAAATATTTCAGAGAAAAGAAAATATGTTTATCAATTTGGAATGAGAGGCATTTTGAAAATTATAGTACTTCTTGGAAGGGAGTACGATTTCGACCTAATAAATAAAATAATAAAAGCATGTAACTGCACAAATGAAGCATGGAAATAAGCCTTCTGCTGCCCACACTGTCTTCCCTAGAAGCAGACCTCATTTTCCTCATATTTGAAATACAAATCAGATAAAACAGATTTTTAAAGTCCATCAACAAGGTCTTCTTCAAACCACACTATGTTAACCATCAGAGACATGATTTTTAATGTTACTTATATCTTTCTCTGTTTTCTTTAATTCTTTTGTGCTGAAATTAAAAAGAAAGGAATAAAGCATAATGCTATCTTAAAATAAAAGCCCAAACAAAAACAAATTTTAAAAAAAGTTACAAAATTACCCCTGTAACCCCCTTTATTTCCAGAGTCACTCTGTCAACTCCTGTTTAGATTCTCTGTTTTTTCTGCTTATCATCATCCCCCTTCCCCACTGTGCAGCCTCACAGATACAACTTCATCAGCTGCTGTTTACACCCAACCTTCTTTCCAAATGCTTCTTTTTGTACATCTAAATCAGGAGGATGAGGAAAAACATTTGATACAAGCAGAGGCCTTCATGGCATAAAAGTGTAATTCTGGAGCCATGTTCAATACCCAGCATAAGAAGAGCTCAGGAATTCTCTTCTTCCTTCAGAGCTGTCACTGGAGGTGAGATTATCTCCTAGAAAGACATTTCCTCTCTGATTTAAACACCTGAGAAAGTGAGGGTCCCTTCAACTAGCCAGCATTGCAATCTTGGATTGCTAGATTTAAGGTCAAACTCAAGTTTTCCCTCTCATCTTATCCTGTACTCAATATACAGAATCCTGTTATTTTTCTGCTCCTTGTATAGGATCGTGTCAAACCATCAGCCATAAATGTTAAATACTACAGAGGAGAATATAATTTAAAGAGAAGGTTAATCTTTAGAGTCTTTTGATATTTTTTTCTTCTGTCAAACTATCAAAAAGTGCCTGATGGCTTTGCCCTGGGAAGAAGTAATTTCATACTGGTATCATGACTAGAAGACCATCACCTCCAAATTCTATATACATAAAATGTTTTCAGGCTTCACTAACCCCACCCTTCATCTCACCAGTACTTATTTTCTAAATTCCTTCTGAAATTACACATTTTTGTAGCCCTACAGTACTAAAGGGAGGAGGAAGGAATCCTAGCTATTTCAGTGGACTGCAGCAGAATCATGTGCTATGACAATGTATACCGTAAAATCCTGTTTGGGGAGAGTCCATGGATGTTGTTATAATGGAAGGGTGACAAGTGTGTGCTTTTAATCCTAATGACTTCTGCTCTTGGTGAAGAACTAAATATCTGTAAAGAGATACTAGAATTTTATATGAAAAAAAGAAAACAAAAAGTAAAAAGGCTTGGTGTAAGTTTGCATTAGCATTCAATGAACAATTAAATTACAAAAATTCAGAACAAATTAAGATTATTTAGTTACTTCCAAAATTTAAGGAATCTTCAGATATTGAGAAAAATTTGACAGCATCTACAGCTGGGACTTAAGAAACTACAGGACATTTAAAATCAATGAACTGTTTAAATTTTCTGTACATTCATGTGGAAATCATTACAGTGCTATTTTTGCAATGTAAGACAGTGGCAATTAAGGAAAAGAATTTAAATACGGAAAGAAAATTCAACTCATGCAATTAAACATAAAAGAGTGTTCAAGAGAACATCCCACATTAGCACAAAATCAAAGTGTGTTTGCTAATTATTAGAAATATAAAGAAGGTGGAGTTCATTTATATCTTGTTTTATATCTGGGTTTTATTTGTGCTTCTTGGCCCGTTACTGAGCTAGCAATTAGTACCAGAAGTCAATACAAGTGCTTGAAAACCTACTCATGTAAACTAAAAATAGAAATTGCAACTTTGCTTCTTTAGTGATATTTAGAAGTTTCTGGTAATAATGCTAGCAGCTGGGAGAGAGAATGAAAATTCATAGGGGAAATATAACTTGAGAAGAAAATAGGAAGGACACAATTCATCTTCAAAGAATGCTATAGTGACAATGATGTGACAGTGGGGGTTTGTTTGTTTTCCCTTAGTGCTTTCTCTGTGCAAAAAATCTAGACTTACCCTTTCTGAACAACTGATAAAAATCATCAGTCTCTGATGTAAATTCCAGTTAATTTTGAAGTCAAAACTTTGTTGTTGCCTGTTATTACAAATTTTGGCAGAGATATAGCTCCTATTTTTTGCAGAATAAGGCTTTTTCTATTCCTCACTTCACATACAAGAAATTAAGTGCATGAAATCTGCAATGCAACACTTGCTCATTCTGAAGTAAAATGACTTATTTTGCTCAGGATAGATGGATAGATAGATAGATAGATAGATAGATAGATAGATAGATAGATAGATAGATAGACAGATAGATAGATAGATAGAGTATAAAAATACCATGGGTTTCAGTTGTTTTCTCTGTCTTCTGAGACAGACTAGCATCAGGAATTTTGGTGCCTGTATTTGACAAAAGAGTTGAATGGCTATTTTAGACTTTAAACTAGATTTAATATTTCATTAATCTTGGGAAAATGAGTTTCTGTCTTCCTCATTCCTAAAATCTGACCAAATCTCCCATGTTTTTCTTCTGAGGTAACACTCATCCTCTCCGAAGGAAGCTGAACAGGTCTGGAGACAAAAGGAAATTTCAAACAGAATATAAAGAAATCTGACTCTATCCCAGCTCTCAATATAATTGCTTATGTTGAGTTCTGCATCTATGCTAATAGCTAGATAAGTACACGTATTTTAAATGTCTCTTCTTAAAGAAAAAATCCCTTATCCTATGTCTGAATTTAAATATGAGCAGAATTAAGTAAGTCAGGTAAGTGGGGAAAAATATTTCTCAGGACAGAATGGGTTTTATGAATGTAATTTCCAATGTACACAAATGTAGGATGCAAGAGTTTCCACCCTCTGGATTTTAGTAAGTGATTTGGGTCTTCCTATCTTTTTTTTTAGCTTCATTACCTAAAAATTAATAACCACTTTTCTAAAAAACATTAATTATTTACAAATGCAAGGAATTAAAGAGCTTATCTTATGTTTCACTTTTTCAGGTTATGTATATTTAATGTTGAAAAAAGGTGAATTAAAAATGTTATTAAAAATATTTTTGCAGTGATTTGTATCAATTTATTTCTGAAAGGAAACTATATTTTAATTAACACTGTGGAAAAATAATCTAATATTTGATTGCTGTTTTTTTCAATAAAACTTAAAAATTCTGTATGCAAACTAAATGCAAAACACATGTTTTCAAACAAAAAAAATCTGGAGTACTTAAAATAAAATATTAATGAATTAATTTCTTTTTGAGGTAGTTGGGTTATTTCCAGTTTTATCAACGCATAATTCTACAAATGTCATGTCTCAGCATTTCTAACCTACTTTTTATTCATGGATGAGGAAAGGAAAGCAAGCTTTCATATTTTGTCTGTTAACAAGATGGTTTAAAGCTAAAAGGAAACAAAGATCATGTCTTTTTCTGAGGAACAGTCTACAGCTTTCAAAAGCTGGTTTGTGTAATCAGTGATATTCTTAATTTACACAGTTTATTTCTTCAAAACTACAGTGCCTTAAATGCATTTCTTGAATAATATTTTTGCCAAATTTAAAATTTTACCAAGGACATTAGAATAATTTTATATCAAGCTTATTTCCTTTTAATCTTGACTTTTTAAAAAAAAAAAACAAGAAAGCATGTGTTTAGTTGAAATTTTAAGAAACATTGAAAGGGTTTTCTTTGTATTCCTCTGCACCATGTATATTTCAAACTTTTAATTAGGAATTTTCACATCAATGCATGTGCTCTTTTTTATCTTGTGTTATCTTCAATTTTCCATTCTAAAACCATTCTGTGAAACATTTTCTCTTGAATGGAAATTATAGAAGAGAAATCCAGAGAATGAAACATGAGTTTAACTACTTGTGAAATAAAGAAAATACCCTGAATCTGCAGAAATGCATTTGCTATTTTGTCACAGCATTGATTAAACCTATTTTGTCCAGAAATATGGCACCTGGATCAAAATAATTGAATGTAGGTTAAAAAAAAAGTATAAAATTATAGACACCTTGTAAATCCATATTGCATCTGAGTGCCAGTCTGACTATAAATATGGAGATGGCTAACACTGGAGAAATTCAGGTTTGAGCCCTGCTGTTCACTACCAAGTCCTGCCATCTGGGCTGCAAACATTGGAGTGGATGTGCAAGACTCCTCGTGGATGTGCAGAGCTGCAGCTGACTGTGCAGGAGCAGCACAGGGAGATGTGGCCCAACCCAGGGACCTGACGTGTGCCAAAACAATCCTCACACCACAGAAAGCAAGCCCCAGATCTGAGGGTTGGAACAGCTTCAGAGCTGCATACAGCTTTTATATTCTAGGTTCTGCATGTCGGAGTTTTCTAAGATTTTGGAATGCTTTGGACCACTTACACATCTTCAGCTTTCAGAAAGAATGTGTATTATCTTCAGTAGCTTCAGAAATGAGTTTACTTCTGTGTGTTGTGAAAAAGAAGAATCAGAAATGTTTCTGTTTCTCTTTGCATATTTTCATGATAGTACAGATGAATAAGCAGCTAACCCTGAGTCCTGTCCCTGCCTAACATTAAAATTTCAGGGCTTCATGGAAATGCCAGTGTTCTTTGCTCTATTCTTCAGTGGCACAGTGATTTAAACATCCTTCTTGCCTCTGCACAAAGGATCATGTATCTTGAAAACAACCAGACCCCAGTACAAGGCTTCTTTAGAGAGAGGTAGCTATTGTTCAGTCATTGCAGCACCTTTGGTAAGACACAGCTTTCTTCTCAATAATTGCTCTCTCCAATAACTGCATGCTGTGACTGCAGACCTATAACGACAGTGAAGGTAAGAGCAGTCACCCAAAACTGCTGCGTCCTTTGTGAAGAGCCTTTGACCTTCCAAAACAAGAATTTCAGCAAAGAAGATCCCAGCCTTTCAAGTCTTTCATTATTCAGCCCCCCAAGATTTTCAGCTGCCTATCCTCATTCCCAGCTAAATGATCACCAGATCTTTCAGTGACTTTCAAAATTACCAGTTGTTTAAAATTTTCTTGAGCCCTGTAAGCCTCTGTTTCCTACTTCCCTTATGATCATCCAAGAGAAACATTCTGGGCTTTCTCAAATCAGACCAGCTAAAGCTTGCTTGGGAATGTGTCTGAGGCAAGAGGACTTTTTTAAACCTATATTTCTGGTGAATACACACAATTCCTAAACTCCTCTGTTGCTTGAATGTGGGGAACAAAACTGCCAAATTTCTTTCCCAAATTGTACCTCAGGCATAGGCAGCAAAGAACAGATGTTAATTGTGATCCTAATGGTGTTTCCACACTCAGTAGGGGCAGCAGGTTTTCCATGCACTGTATAGGAAAGTATGGAAGGTCAGATAATGGAGAGCTTGGTTAGAGATGTGGCTGGAACTGGGACTGAAGAGTGGTGGAATTTAATACAAAAATCATTGTATCTCCTTTACCAAAGAGCAAATTACCTACATTTTTTGCATGTCCTATAGTGCCCTGAGCTGTCACAGGAGCATTAGGCTGTTTTAGTATTAACCTGGTAGCTACTAAATCAGGTGAATTGTCATAGCAAGGATCTGAGGAGAGGAGAATTAATGAGAGAAAAGGGGGGACAAAGTAGAAGTTTTCTTTGAAAACAAGAGGAAGAGGAAATGAGGAAGGTGGAGCTGTTTCTTACCACAGCTTTGGGATGAGATGGGATGTTTCTCTGACCATAGCTTCATGCAGAGCCCATAGAAGCGCCCATGGCAGCGGGTTAGAACTGGATATTCTGTAAGGTCTCTTCCAACCCAAACTGTTCTATGATTCCCTGATTGTGAAAGAAGATTCACCTGGGAACAATCCTATCTTTCAAACCAGCACATGAGGACCTTTGATGTATCAGTAAGCAAGAAACGAGGATATCCTGACTACAGGCAGCTTCTCCAGAGAGGAAATCCTTATAAGGATTAACTTCCAATGAGGAGGAAAAATAAAATCTATTACTTAATGGGAAATGTATTACCTGTGGAAAGGCAGTAAGATCCTGGAATAGGCAGGCATTCCAGAGGCTATCCAGGTCAGGGCACCTGACTAATAAAAGGCTGGTTGTTTGTGCTCTGTCATATCCACATGTTGCCCCCACAGCTGTACTCATGAAAACACCAGTCATAGTCAAAGAGAAAGACAGGACAGTGCAGACCCTCATGTAATTTTTCTTCAAAATATCTTACAAAATGTTATAAAATAGCTGTAAATTTTGCATCCTAGTGAAGGTTTTACTTTTTTAATTTGTAGAAGGGTTGATTAAATGAAGGTTCATTGGTTCTGGCAATTTAATTGCAGCAATGTCTTTGGCCAGAAAAAAAAATAGGTAAATGCTTACTTGTTTGGCTTTGTTTTTTACCTCCTGTAAATTTTGTAATGTCTTTTATGGGTAAAAATATAAAACACAGGTATGTAGTGAATAGTTCTAGTAAATCTCATCAGTGAGTAACAGAGATTTAATGTCTTTCATAGCTGAATAATCTTTTTCTTCTGCTACTGTAATCAATCAATTGGAATTGCAATAATAGTTTCATTAGCATGACTATAGTTTAGATCTGACAGTTTTTCCATTTAATAAATAAATATATATTCATACACAAGCCCCTATACTTACCAGGGTCTACAATTCAACCCATGAAAATAACTTCAGATAGAAATTTCAACTGAGACTTTTTTCCCTTGTTTTTTATTGTTGTTCTTGAAATGCCATCATTTTGAGCTTACTTTCAGACATTATGGCCATTTCTAGTATGAAGAACATGGGCTTTAAAATGAAATTAAAACCTCTACATTTTCATTCTATTCAAGTGATTGTGTCATTCCAGAATAGATTTTTTAAGCTAATTAATAGCAAGTAATTTTTATGAAAAAAGTATTTTCTCATTCTATTAAAAACTTAGTAACAAAAAGTAAATACACTTTTAGCAATCAACACATTCCCTAATTTTGAAAACTTCATCATGATTATTAGTGAATCAGCTGAATGCTTGTGTGTAGCAGTGACCTTGACAGAACAGAGGTGACATCACCATAAAGAGTGGACAATTTCCCTTTTTTGGAAAAACTTCCAAAGAGACTTTGTGGTCATTGCATCAGAAAGAAAAAGCCCAAATAATGAATCAAAATAAAAAAACCCCACCCCCTCAAAAAAGCCCCAACCAAACATTATTAAGAGCATGCTTGAAATCATTATTGTTCACCAGTAGTGTCAGACATCACTGCCAGTGGATGTACAAGTTTTCTCACTTTCAGCCTGACATGGCATCATACAGCCTGAGCAAAATAAAATTTGCTGAATTAGAATTAAAGATAGTGGAGTCTGCAATCCAAAAAGAGGGCTCTTTCTTAAATTTAAGGTAAAAATAAATCTGACAATAAAAATATTTTTTTCCTTTGGAAGCTGGGAAGAGTCTTGAGAAAATGTTATATTCAGCACTTCTCTGACATATATTATGAAAGGTGACAACCTCAACAGCTGTAGGTGGAATGTAATTAGGCTTTATTATCCCCATTTTACAGATGGCAATCTGAGACATATAGCAATCAAAAGCTACACAATGCAGAGATTATAAGACAGAATCCTTTTTTTTTTTTTTTTTCTGGCATAAAATAACTTCCAGTGATTTTATTAAGCATTATTTGTATCTCACTGAGTTAAAAAAAAAAGAAAAAAGAAATGTCAGCATTACCAGCCCTGGGTCCTACACTAAATCCTCCAGCAGTTTATGCTGCCATTCAGACAAGTCCTCTTGTTGAGACCAAACCAGAGTGTTAAAGACACTTTACAGGGTTTTATGTGTTACACCATAAATGAGTGATCAATGGGGGTTCCCTCTGGGGTCTGGGTATCCCACAGAGCTGAATTCCTAAGGAGTGAGTAATTGCAAGCTCTTTTCTGTCTGGAGGATCTAGGTGTGAGAAAAAGCAACTGGAGTGCTTTGTGGTTCAGTCAGTACTGGCAGATGTGTTCTGCAACCTTAATGAGCCGATTAAGGAGCTCTGAAAAGCAGGAGGGGAGTGTCTGGCTGCATTTTTAAGGAAAGAGGGTGCTAGAGAACACCTTGTGCACGAAGTTGTACTTGACAGCTATATACAGTAGGATTTTGGGTTGAACAGGGTCTACTTGTTTAAAAAATCCCAACGAATAAAACACATTTTAAATTCTGGGAGATGCATCTGTGGTTATTAAAACCTAACTCTGGCGTTCTGAAAGGGGAAGAAAGAATTTTTTAAAACATTGACAGATTATCTTAGAATTTTACTGCTCAACACTTGTGTGCATCTACCCACAGTTGTCCAAAATACATGATTTTAGGGTTTTTACAGGAAGAAGGATAAATAAAAGGGCAAATAAATGCTAAATCTGGTATATGGAAATGACTACTTCTGTGAAGCTACAGAAGACACAAAATAAGTGTCTGCTGCTCATAAGTTTATTTCTATATTCTTCTGGCACTCAATCTCTCTAGGATTTGGTTGTTTTTTGTTTTTACAAGGAAATTTTTCCCAGTTTATACAATATTTTTGAGCAGACAGTTACAGTTCTCTGCTCTGTTTCACCCAGAAATATAAATTTGGGCCTGAGCTGTCATCAGAAACAGTTGCCCCCATTAAAAACACATCTCAAACTGTGTAGTAAACATGGTTTTGCACAGTTCTTTAAAGTTACAGTCCCCATAAATGGTATGTCCTATGTAAATGAAATATAACCACAGGATCTCTTCATTCACTGCTGCAATGCAGCCATCCTTAGAAGGGAGGTGTGGTTCAGCAGTGCTCAGCAGGACAGTCCCTGTTAGCTGCAATTCCAGGTAGGCTCTGTGTAGTTACTTGCATTGAAATTTGGTAAACACTGCAGACCTTCTACACCTTTTGTTTAGTAGGACCCACATTATGAAGAGCACATGAAGATGATATTAGCACTTCTTATTGCTAAATATCACCCAAACAAACAAACAAAATCCCAAACCAAAAAGGTACTAAACTCTTCTTACTCATAGCATCAACAGCCCGATTCTGGCTGCAGCAGGTTCCCTCTGTTCTGCTGAACTGCCACAGAAATTCCTGTATTAACACTGCTCAGTCATAACACTCAAGGGAAGAAATACTTTCTTACCATTGGATTGTTCTTGAGAAAGTTTTGGGAAGCTGAGCGGCGTTTAATGTCAGTTGTCTAAAAGTGTCCGGTCACTTTGCAGTCACACTCAAATCAGTCTGGGGCAATCTAAAATCTTTTTTAAAAAGTTTTTAAATCGTATCTAAAAGTTTCCTTTCCTTCTAGATTTACTTGAACCTTCACTAGTATTTAATTTAGATTCCATTAGTTCTGTTTTCTTACAGTTTGACTGGTAAGCCTGCATGTCTGAAGAGACAGACTTGTTCAATTCCTAACTCAAAGATTTAGGAGTGCTCCTACATTTTGGAGGTGTTCAGTCAGGAAGTCTAATCCACTAATTCCTAGGGTTTTTTTCTTTTTCACTCATAAAGTTGTTTTCCCACCATTTTTCCTAATTCATCTTTGTATCTTCCTAGTGCCAAGTTGGCCCTTTTCTAACTTATCCAGCAGAATCATTGGGGCTGACATGGCCCTTACAGTTTTCCTTCAGGCTCAACATCCCACTCAAAGATGTCAATCTGAATGTCAAATCTGAACAGGCTTTGGCTATTTTGGGTCCTCCCATGAAAATTTTAAATGGTATCAAATATATGTCCATAGTCATCCACAGTGATTTCCTCTCAAAACTGGTATTTGTTGTTCTGAAAGACCATTGCCCTCTGTGCTAAAGAAAAAAATATTTCCACATCTCTCTTTTCCCCTATCCAACTTATGCCTGCATATAATTTATTCTTCCATCATTAAAAAAAAAACACCAACTGAACTTTGCTTATTTCAGTGCTTTTCTTGATTTCTTATAGGCATTTGTATGTACACTATATTGTACAGTATTAGTGGAATTTAAATTTTAGTGTTGGCAGTAAATTCCCACATAGAAAGGTGTGTAGATACACATTTCTTCTTAGATATGTTTATAAATGCAGCTAGTTATCTTTTTCTGTGTATGAGCAATATTGTAAAGTTATCAATGACAGCATAACTTAGAACCAGTGCTGCCAAAATCTGGTGCTACTCTGCACAGAGGATGGGACTTCTGTAAGAATTAAAAAATTTATGAAAAATGTAGGTAAGTAAAGGAATTTTGGAGAGAAGGCTCCAGCAGCTTTTTTGATTCATAATGAAAGTTTATATAATTTTAATTCTAATTTTGAGTTTCAAATGTTTGTCTTTCGTTTTTTTGTATTGATTTGATTTTTTGTTGATTTTCTTTTATTGTTATTTTTAATGGATTAGTTTGAAATATATTTCAATATATGGGTATAGAATTTAATCTTTGGTAAACACTCATGAATTACTCAAGCCAAGGAAAATTTTCCTCATTTTTCATTGATTATAAACAATATTTCTCATTCTAGTCTCTTAGATTCAGATAGATCATCCTTAGTGTTTTTCTGTTATATTATTAGTCTAATCTTGCAAGTGGAGTAATCTCTCTCATGGTGTCATCTTTTTGCATCCATTTTCTACCAGTGATAATAAACTGATTTTCATTCTTGTATATATCTGTTCAGTTTCTATTTTTCATTTTGTCTTCACAGTTCCCAGCTGACTTAATTGAGGACCTTAAATAGATCACAAATTAAACTATACGACTTCAAAAATTACCATTGTTTACTCCATGAATGACTCTGTGACTAATCAAACACTTGATTAAGCTTGATTCAAACTGAGTTCTGCAATCCCTGGACAGAAAATGCTGTGTCTGTCTTGTATGTTCCTTGCTTTCAGAATTGTCTTTATTTCCATTTTAAACCCTACTGCTTTTATGCATTTAAGATTCATGCCACAGTTATTCTTCAAAAACAAATAGAAAGAAAATAAGTAATGTTACCTTATACATGTAATTAATATATGTTAATAATGTTTATATGTTTTTGTTAACAAATTTTTAACAAATGTTGAGTTTCCAATATGCATTGTGGTGACATATACGATTTTGGAAAATAGAACAGATATTGTCCCATTATTAGATTATGTGAATAGTGTCCAGAGGAATATGTTCTACAAAAACTTCTTTCTTTCATTGATTTGGTAGCTCAGTAGAATTAAAAATATTGGTCAATGAAATCTGATTCCTTCGAGGCTATTTTTTGTTCTGATGCATACATAAATTGACACTGTCAGGATATATGAATATTAAAAAACAAAAAAAGTGCCCAAATCTATGAATGCTGAAAGAATCTAGCTTTTGATTTGTTTTCAATGTGGTCAGGAAGAGCCTTTGAAAGTTTCCTCAAATATTCTTATGAGAAGAAATTGATAAATAAAATGATTGATGAACACTACAATGTCAATGATCACGTCAACAGTTATTTGTGGTGAAGTGTCTAAGTCTGTTAATTACATGCCAGATACTTGAACTGGGGACCAAAGACAGAGAGAAACCTACACAGTATTTTTCCCTCCTTTGTAATACATTTTAGAGCAAGAACACACAGCTGACTGGCCTCAGGTTTTGGAGAGCAGTAGGAGTGTCTGCTGTATTCAGTCACAGAGTCCTTGAGACACTCCTCCAAGTATTCTGCTACAATACTTTGCCTTGAACAGCTTCTCTACTCTCTTTCTGGTGATGTCTCTTCCACACTGAATTCTGTTTCCTTTGGAAGTAATTTATATCATTCTGTCAATTTACTGTCACACATGGTGAAAATATATTTATTGAGTGTGAACCAAGCTCTACAGACACCACTCTTCAGCAATCATGTTCATATTGCTCTGAGACCTATGACTGGAAAATGAATTGCAGCTATTCAATGAAATCCAAATATATAACATGTAAAAACGTGTATTACTGCAACATACATATTTAGATTAATTTTTGTAGAATTTTAAAAATAAAAATCAGTTTGCTGATACAATATTGAGTAAAGGATTTTTAAACTTCAAATTAATGAAGAATTATAAATAAAGAGGTGCTTGCATTTTAATTTGAGATAAGACAAAATTCCAAACGACATTATCAGATTTCTGATATGCATGTAAAATTAATACAGGGTAACTTGGTACAGAAGGAAATAGATTTTGAATAAAATTTTTCAGAGTTGGAGAGTTTATTGTATTGTCTTAATTACCAGAGTATTCTTTCAGATTCAAGAACAATAAATCATAATCCATGTATTAACCAAGAAAGAAATCAACAGACCAATAATCCAGTTGAACAGGTAATTATTGATTAATTTCTATAGGATACATAAAAATGAATGAAGATACATTCTGTGACTTCAGGCATCTTACTTTACTTTTGACATTCCTCAGTTTATCTGTAGCACAGTGTAACGAGACTGCAAGGGAAAAACAGGTGCTTTATCCCCATCATCATTCATAGATATATAAAATAAAAAAGTGTGAATTATAATGATTATGTATTGCTTAAATAAAAACTCAATGTATTGATATATAAGCATTAAGGACTATTTACTCAAACTAATGGCAGGTAAGCTTGGTATCACTAAGGACAAAAAGGAATTTTTAGCCATTGCAAAATTAAAAAGACCAAGTATGGAAACATTTTCATGAGAGTTCCTGGAAACCGATGTAAGAATGTCCAAATAATGATTTTTTATATTAATAGGAAAATTAATAATGAGTATTGAGAGAAACTTTGTCTTTGCATTGGAGCAGTTAATTAGGCAATTAGAGCTGTTAAAATATGACATAAGACTAACCTCAGAGGAACAGCATCCCAAATCTCAGAAGGAAAGAACAGAAAACATAAGGTTAAGAATGATTTTTAGCTACCTCTTTGAATATCAGATTAGGTCTTCTGTCATCATAGTTCCTGCATTAACTGATACTTACTGACCACATCAATAATTGAACCAATATATGGTTTAAAATTTTGAAATCTCACTTATGTATGTTATAATATGATTTCATTATATATATATATATATATAGGGGAGAAATAATTAATTGCTCTATCTTATATTTAAAAAACACCATGAATACATGAATTTTCTCTTGATTTCTTATTCATTTTGTTGATTTTTTTTGTACTGTTGAGAAATTTTTCTTTATTAGAACTAAATGTCTTTATAATCACACCTGAAGTAGAGACTTCAGACAAGAATTATGCACTTTGTAGCATGTCTTACTCAGCACGTTTGGACAATTTTTGGCCCTGAGCCTGGGCTTCTCATATGGATGTTGATGCTTAGGATAACATTTAGCACCTTGTCTGGAACTGAAAATCGCTGTGTTTTTTTTTAAATCTAAGAGCAGTTAAACATCTCTTTACCCTGTCTCAACCCACATCTTCTTTTTGTATTGGGATATTTGGTTTTCTGGCCAGATGAGTACTGTGGTTTTTTCCCAGTGAAATCTTGGTTAAATGCACCATGTCAGGAAGGAGTGGAGGTTGGCAGCCCCACATGACAAGGGAGATGGGTGCCAGGGCAAGACCTCACTCAAGCAGCAACCTCACAGGCTCGAGGTACCCCTGTGGGGGCAGGAGAGCAGGTTCATGGTGACAAACCCATGCAAGTTTGAGTCAGAACTGTCAGGAAACTCCAGTATGATGACACCAGGCCAGAGACAATCTGAGAAGTCAGCCTGTGGGTCTGGGTCCAGTCACACTGAAACACAAACCTGTGTTTCAGGTACTCTATTTCTAACTCTGTGTGAGCCATCACAGCTCTTGATTTTCCTTTTGGAAGAGTTATACCCGAAGAGTTATATGTATATTTGGAAGAGGCAAACCCGGAGGAGAATGTTTACTTAGCAGTGAGTCATGGAAAGAGCACATAAATACAGAAATAAATATTTTCTGTAAAATAGTCAATACCTTGATTTCGTGATAAATTTCTACTCTTCCTTTTATTATTAGAAAAAAAAAAAACACTCTCTTTGTTTTCAGGACTCCTCCATCCCATTCCAATTATTTTAGAAACTCTAAATGCAAGACTCATGACTTTCTTTTCCCTGTGAGTGAAGAGGATGCTCTAAAAGAGGACATTGCTAATGATTGTTGCATTGTTTATCAACCTTTTCCTACTAGTTTTTAAAGAATTGTATCCCATATTCTGATGACTCTGATCTGTCAAGGATTTTCAAAGCATCTGAATAAATGTGATTAACTGCCTTTCTTATTATTTTAAATTCAAGTTCACATATGTGCAGACACCCCAAAGCACCCAAAGACAATGTTCATAAGATAACATATCTAGAGCTACCTATTATGTATTCTTATCTATTTTAAGACAGATCCACTTTTAAGTAAGCACCAAGTACTCACCTAACACCCACTTAACAGAAGTGGGTTCTCGCAGTGAGCATACTGTGTACTGTGTAAAATTTTAGTGCACAAAATCCTAATTTGTGTTGCAGAAATTCACTCATTTTCTCAGTGTGAGTGTAGTAGATATGTAACACATGTATCAAGTGTATATTGCTAACAAATGAAGATAATAATCACTTTGACAAGTCCTTAAAATCGAATGGAATATTTATTATGTACATTTATTTTCCCCCAAAATGTAAGGTATTACTGTAAATAGTAATGACCATCTCTTTAGCATTCTGTTATCAGTGTAGGCTACTTAATAGGTACAGATCTACAAATCATGATACATTAAATGGAGCCTGTGATTTCACAGCTTCTAAGAATATCCAAGTAAGTCCACTGAAAATCAAAATGTACACCTGACTTTTAAACTCCTGGAAATCTGAGGTTTTTAATAAAATGAGGATGGTGTGTGAACAGCAAAGAAAAGTGTTGAACAGGTGCCAGTAAACATCCAGTGATACTGCACGAACTAATAAAGAAGAAGAGTTTACAACCAGAAGTTTAAACAAGGTCTAGTCTGCATGCATTGGAGGAGAAATTGTACCCAGATACTGCTTGGAGTACAGGGCACACTGTTAACACTGTGTTCCAGCTATGGAGCTTAGAAGCATGCTTATCAGTTTGAAACAGACACTTTTGTGGAGAACTGAATGCACAAATGTTTCTGGTAGCTAGCTTATTAGAATTATAATAAAACTAGTCTGTCAGTATTTAATAAGAAAGTGTTTATTTAAAATTCCTATCTTCAAATGCTACAAGTACAAACCAGTGAATCTTCATGAATCTTATCATACAGGTAGTTAAGCATGACTACTATCTTTTATGCCTAAAGTAATGCTGCTGGTGAAATTCAGTGGCTTGACATGGGCCACCCCAAAAGAATCAGTATTGGAGCCGATGAGATTAAAAATGGTCCCTTGGCTTTGTTCATGCTTCAGAACAATTTTGTGCTTCCCTTGTCATTGTTTTTGATTTAATTTCTTACCCATGTCTAGCTGAAAACGTGACTTTCTGTATAGCTGCTGCTTGTTCTGTATCCAAATATCATCCTGGGGGTTCTGTATCCAAATATCCTGGAAGTTCTATATCCAAATATCATCCTGGGGATTCTATATCCAAATATCCTGGATGAAGATAGAACAGTAAAATCTCTGCATGAGACCACTATCACAGAAATACTACATTTTCCTTTTGTGGTTTAGGACTATGTTCTACAAACATGACTTTTCTCTCTGTCATGAGAAACTATAAGTCTCTGAAAGATTTTTTTATTCTTTAGTGGCTGATGAGCGTTGCATGTATCATGGCCAAAGGGAAAGAGCTTGCACAACCCTTCGTTAAACTGGCAATGCCAAATCTTCAAAAGCACACAGAAGCAAAATATAGTTTTCTTGAGTGAATACTTATTTGGTTTGGAAGAGACATATTTCAGCATCCAGTAAAGAAGCACGGTCTGGAAAATACAATCCTTTGCTCGTATTGATTTATTTCATGAAGTTTGAGAACAGACTTAAAAATTACTTGATGCTGTTGACTGAAATAAATAAGTTGCATCTGGTATTACAAATACTGGTGGAGCTCAGAAAAATGAAATAACATAGAGGAATCATAAATATGCCATTCGGCCCAGGATGGATATTTCTGGAATTGTGTTGAGTGAGGATTGCTTCATCATAAAGCAAAATGGTTCCTTTTGGAACACTGCCCAGACTCACCTAACTGTATTAACTCCAGGCAGATATTGCTGCATAAATGTCAGGGCAAAATGAGCAATGGTGGACTAGGCAGGCCTCTGAGATAAGTGTTTTAAACAAGAAGTGTTTCCACATCACCACCAAATCTGACTTAAGGGAGAAAATTAGATATTAAGATACCACAAGAAAAAATTTTCATAAATAAAAGTTTGATCAGAAGCACTATCTTGTGTGATTTATAAAAAGGAGCAAGATTGTTTTGCCAAAAATGGACATTTCAATGGGTTTTCCAAAACCTGCAAATGCAATTTAAAATATTAGAAGTGCTTTGGAATTTGAAGGTTTTCTTTCAAAATGATTTATGATATATTATTGAAATAGAACAAAACGAATATGCAGTAAACATGGTTTACATTTGGGATTTTTTTGTGTTAAATATGATTGAATAAATAAATTAATTGCAAGGTACTGAGGATAGAACTCCCTGTAAAAATCATTATTCTAATACATACCTTCTAATAATGGAAATATTTCACATCAATTCCTTTCACAGGGTTTTCCTCAGGTGATATTTAATGTAGTTTTAGTTATCATAAGAAAAGCAGTGTTCTAGCTGTACTTCATCTATGCTCCACTCTATATCCAGGACTGATACAAATATACAAATGTGAGTTACTCTTGCTTCAGATACTTCCATTGATGCAAGACTGCACTTTCTGACTCAGCTGCAGGAATACAAATCTAAGCTTTTCAACACATATTGGTTTAGTAAGGATTTTAACGTAAGTTCTCACATTTCTCACTTGTCATGGTTTAACCCCAGCCAGCCACAAAATACCATGCAGCCACTTGCTCACTCCCCCACCAGCAGGATCAGGGAGAGAACTGAAAGAGTAAGAGCTGGAAAACTTGTGGGTTGAGACAAAGACAGTTGAATAGGTAAAGAAATAGCTACACACACAAGCAAAGCAAAGAAGAAGTTCATTTTCTGCTTCCCGTGGCCAGGTGGGTGTGCAGCCATCTCCAGGAAAGCCAGGATCCAACGTGTGTGGCAGTGACCTGGGAAGATGAAACACCATCCACTCCAGACATCCTCCCCCTTCCTCCTTCTTTCCCCCATTTATACACTGAGCATGATGTCACCGGGTCTGGAATCTCCCTTTGGTCCCTGCGGGTCACCTGTCCCAGCTCTGCCTCCTCCCAGTTTCCCAGTACTACAAAAAGCAGGAAAGGCCTTGGCTCTGTGTAAGCCCTACTCAGCAGTAACAAAACCATCTGGAATTATCAGTCCTGTGTATTGTGTGTCTCAATACAAATCCAAAAAAACCCCCACACCAGCCACTGGGAAGAAAATTAACTCCACCCCAACCCAAACCAGCACCTCGTCATATAGAAAAAGCAGTTCCATAAAAAGACTGAAGAGTAACAGTAAACAAACAAAAATTTTGTTCAATTCATCTTAGCTATGTTTGCTTTTAACTTTTTTTTTCCTAATTTCAAATGAAGGTTGGAATACACAAAAAAAAAAAAAAAGAAAGAAATCATATGTTTCTATTTTTGTGTGCATGTATACCTAATTTTTACCTTTTTATGATATGTGATATGTACACTATTACTATGAAAGACAGAAACTTCCTTCAGCCTCTATAAACTTTAGTAAAGTAACAGACTGATATTTTTATAATACATTCCACACCTATTGCAAATATGGAAAATTATTCACTTGAATTGATTTATTAAATAGAATATTTGGAAATTTAGCAAGTACTGAGATGGCTATTTTTAGGACTGATTTATTAAACATGTCATACATTTCCATGATACATTGACTGAATCTTTAGCACCTTAATCTAAAATACAAAGGACACATCAAAAGGAGAGAACATACTGTATAACTATTCATGTGTGTGAAGAAAAATTATTTGTGAAAGTATTTCTTCATGAGACAGGAGACTGTTCTAAGAATAGAAGCAAAAGGTTTATCAGAGCACAAGCAAATATCTGAATCTGAGAGCTGAAAACTACCATAAAGCTGCTGAGAACTAGACAAAGTAAAAGATGTGGGAAAGTATTGTATGCAGGGGAAATAAATGCAAAAAGAATGGAGGGACAGTTTGATTTATGTCCTTAATGATCTACAGCCTTGCAAGGTAAGAAACAAATTTAATAAATGATGTGGGACTGACAAAGAGCAAATTCACACATAGCAATAACTAATGATAAAACCCTTCTGAAGGAGGAAATAGGTGTTCAAGTGGAAACTGAAGGCAACCTTGTATTATTCTTGATTGAGTCTTAAACTGAAGACATTCTTCAAGAGCAAACCCTAACTTATGCTTTAGTTTAGCTGTGAAGTGCAGCATTTCTGGCCAATTTGTTTGGTAATCAAAAATTGTAAGTATAAACCACAAATAAGTAAATCCACTGAACTGCCAGACACTGATGGTACTAACCACTACTTGCACACTGCATTTGGTCATATACTCACAGGTCATTGACTCAAATAGGAGCTTTTCTCAAAACCTGGACATTCCAGTCATGCTGAAGAATTTTCAAATATTTTACCATTGCTGAAACATTTCCCAAAGCCCCACATTTTAAATAGTCTTGTCTAAAACTACTTATAATTCATTCTCCAAGACATAGAAAGGAGTTTTGTTGATCTCTGGGAATTGCACTGTTCTTCAAGCACAGAAATCAAGATTTTATTTTCTGACTAGTAGCACTGTCTAGTTTCATCAAAAGTTTCTTGTGGGTAATTGTCTCATCACCAGTCACACCAGTGGCCAGGAGCACAAACCAAAGAAAGGAACTCCATCATATTATTCCCTCTGTCAAACAGTGCATGCCAGGGTTCAATAACAAGATACAGTGAGAAGTTACACTACTTGGATAGCATTTAAATTATATCTCTGCAACTTAGGAAAAAAATAAAATAAAATAAAAATAATAGCATAAGCAATAAAAGCAAGTGGTTTGTCACTACAGAACAGGTCTACTGACCTGAAAGCTGAGGAGGAGCCAGATGTGCATTCCAGTGAGACATCTGGATCAAGTGACCCTGGCCCATGGTACCCCACCTGCAGTAAGTGATGAGGGATAGTGGTGGGTGACTCCCTGCAGCAAGGCGTGGAGGAACCTGCCTGCCAGCCTGACCTGTTGTCTCAAGAAGTTTGCTGCTAATGGATGCCTGGATGCAAGATGTTGCAGAGGGACTGCTGCAGGGTGTCCAACACTCTGAATACTATCCCCAGAAGGTTTTGCTTGCAGTCAACAATGGGAAAATCTGGAGAGTATCCATAGTGACTGCAGAGCTCTAGAGGCTTAGGTGGTGTTCTCAATCCTGAGGCTGCAGGGGCAAAGCTGATATTGTATGTCAACAACTGGTTGCAGAGCTGATGCCAGAAGCAGAGTTTAGGTTTTATGACTCTGGAAACTATTTAAGAATGAGTATCTGCTTAGGATGAAAATTATTTTATGGCACGTGAAACACAAGAATGTCATCAAGAGTAGTCATCATAGCTTCATCATGACTGACCAATCTGAGAAACTTCAACAATGAAATGCTGTGTTAAACATCAGGAGAGCAGTGGATTCGTTTGCCTTTATTTCAGCAGGGAATTTGACTCTGTCTCCAAGAAGATCCTCATAAAGAGGCTGATGTATGGACTGGGTGAGAAAACAGTCAGGTGGATTGGAAATTAATCATAGGGCCTAGGAGGTGGTACTCAGGGGCACTAAGTCTAGTTGGAGGCCAGAAATTAGCAATACAGACCAGAGTTCAATCTGGTTCAACATCTTCCTAAATGATCTGGTTGAGGGGCCAGAGTGCACCTGCAGTAGATTTGCTGCAGACACTAAACTGGGAGGAGTAGCTGATATGTCAGAGGGTTGTGCTGCCATCCAGAGAGACCTTGGCAGACTGGAGAAATGAGCTGGGCTGTTGGGCACCTCGTGCCATTCAACATGGGGAAGCACAGAGTCCCAAACCTGAGAGGAAAAGAACCCATACACCAGTACATGCTGGAGGCCAAACAGCTGGAAAGCAGTTTTGCATTTCTTTTAGCTCTCCTAACTGTTATTTTTGCTATATCAGAAAAACAGTATCTAGTAAATTTTAGATTTGGCAAGTCTGATACACACATTGATTTCTAAATATCATGTATGTGGGTCTCTCCATGACACTTATAGAGTCACAGTAAATCTGTAACCATTTTTAATGCAAAATATTATTATTTAGTATTTGAGAAACAAGCCTGTAGGCTTGAGAAGTGACTTGCAGAGTTTCTACAGAACTTCTAAGTACTTCTATCTTTGCCCTGTCAGCACTCAGTTTTCATGCTTGGGTAACCCAAATCTAAATGAGAAAGTCATTCAATAATGTTGAATGTGTGTCCTGCCAGGCTCTGTCCTGTCTGTTCTCCCACTGTTAGTAACAGATGAGCATGAAGACAATACACAGACAGGAAACGTTCCTATATCTCTGTTTCTTTGACCTAAGAAAGAGATCTGCTACCTTTTGGACCTTGTTCCTACATCTGAGTAAGTAAAACTTCATCACTGTGGGCTGTGTGCTCAGTACAGCACTTGCACATGTAGCATTGGTTTGCTGAATTTTTCTGCAGAAATCTCATTGAGATCCTTCCTTGTGATTCATTTCTGCATACTCACAGCTATAGAATTGCTGTAATTATTCAGGGTGGGCTCTAAGATTTCTGGGGACAGGTGTCACTGTTCAATTACCCTCAGCCACTCTAGTGGTTACATTGTGAAGAACCGTGGGAAAATGTGCCAGTTATTCCAGAACTCGACACAGACCCACAGACAAATCTTCACTGAAATGCTCTCACTGCCTCTGTGGGCAACCTCCCCCAAGTTTCCAGTTTTCAAAAGCTGAGTTTTTGATAACTGCTACTTCCAAGAAATTTTATCACAATCTCCCTCTTCAGTTAAGCCTTGCACTTAACAACTTTCATGTAACTGCAATCTCAAAATTGTAACACATCTACTCTAATTCAGCTTATGAATATGTTTTTCAATGCTTAGCACAACTTATGTCTTCCTAGAGGCAGCAATCCTCTTTTATTTATTAATTTATTTTTTAAAAAATAATTAAAATAGGATTTTTACTCCACAAATAAGATATTTTACTGTAAAAGAGAGAAATGACTGTCTTCTTTTCCGCCTTTCCCCTCAGTCTAGCTGTGGTGTCACTCATTGTGTCTGCCTAGAGTAACAACAAATTCACTTTGTCATGCAGCAAGGATAGCTGCCTTTCTCTGTGTTGTGCTATCAGTTTCTGTTAGAGACATGGAATTAAATTAAGTTTCCTAACTAAAAGCACCTGGTGCCATTTTAGGTGTCCTATGACCTTCATCTACTGGTCTAGAAATACACAAGAATTTTGTACGTGTTCTGTGTCAGAAACAGCAGCTACATGCACATGTCCCAGGTATTTTATAGCTTTCAAAATCTCAATTGACATGTGTATTTAGGAAACTAGATACCACCCAATGAGTCATACTCATGACATGATATATTAGTTTGAAAGCAAACCAGTCAGAGATTCCAAGTCAGAACTACAATTTAATAGGAAAATTAAAATAAAGGCAGAAAACACTGGCTTAAACTGACAGAGTCAGAATACAGCCTGACACCCTGTTGGCCAGGGTGGTGGTAGCAGTCCAGTTAAATGGTGGCTGCAGTCCTGTTGGAGTGGCAGATGTGGCTCTGTTGAAGCAGTAATCCTGTAGAAGGGTCTGGTTCTCCTCTGAAGTGGTGGCAATGTAGCTCTTGTCCTCTGGGAATCCAGTGGATAGGGCTGCTTGTGGTGTTCCAAACCTCAGATGACATCCAGGTAGGAATGGCTGGTTCCTCCCCCTGTGTGGAGCAGCTCACAGTGGGATGGTGTGATTTATGAGTCATGCTGAGATCCCTTGATGGCCCATTAGCAGGAGATATCACCCTGGAGGAGTTACCAGGGATGGGTCATGGAAGAGATAAAGAACACTCTCCCACCTGCTTTAACAGCTTCTGAAGACGGTGATAGAATAAATACTTTTAGATAGATACTTTTGGTTACATCTTACATTATTACCTAAGACACATGGCAGGGGATCTCACTCATGGAATTTGCCTTTGTGGGACCCCTTGAAACCCCTGGTTCCTTTTCAGGTGCACTTACACACCACTTCATCCTCAGTAAGACAAAATTTTAAATTGCCAGCCTTGCTTTGCTAGTATTAGTATGTAATTCTAAGAAATGTATATCTGACTCCCCAGAGTTTTACTTTTTTTAAAAAATATTTTTCCTACTGTTTCCTCCTAACTCATTGAATTGAATATGATGGTGACAAGTTGGTACATGTCTTCATCTGTACTTCTTTGCAAAATGCTTGAACCTAAAATTCTAAACTTTTCGGTTCTTTTCAGATATTATTCACTTCAGTATAGCACTTCTAAGGAAAAAAAAACCACCTGCCCACAAACAAACAATAATAGAAAACCCCAAATAAACACACAACCCGACCTATTTCATATGTACAGTGTTATGTTTAGTTCTAGCATCCTTCAGTAAAGCTCTTTTAGGAAGGTAAAAAATGAAATTGTGATGTAGGCATGCTTCCCTTGCAGTTAATAAAAACAAAGCTACCCTATTCTGCTACAGGCTGACATCTTTGACTTGTTCCTCATTGATTGCATGTATACAAAATTATTTCAGTATCACTCAAAATTTCTCTACCACTCACTTGGTCTTTTTAATTGCTAAAGTGACCTTCAGGTTGCTGATTTTATATACATTATCCAATTAATCTGGTCTCCTTATTTGAGTTGGTTTTGAAGGTAGGGAATATGTTCTCTCTCTCAAACATCTGGCACCCTCAATGGTTAAGCAGGAGATTTTCTTGAAAATAGTGTAAATATACATAATAATTTGTTAAAGATTTTTCTTCACTGCATATTTTTTCACTGTTTTGTGAGGTTGTTCAAAGTCACTCTGTCTCTCTTTAATTTTTATGACATTTGTCACATGAAACAAGCTTCTTGATATTCAGTAGACTAATGAAATCTAGTTTTCTATGAGCTTGTGTTCTTTGATTGTCTGCCTGTTCTCTTTCCAGGCACAGCCATGTCAGCAGGAGACAATGAGCCAAAGATAATTCAAACTACAAATCTGTGACTGACAAACATTGAAAATGAACTGATCTTGCACCTGTTGGTCATCATCTTGTTTCTTGGCTGAAAAGTTTTTCACTAATTCTGACTCACAGGTGCCTATCAGTCTAAAATATATATTAGCATATTTTTAATCAGATTAACACAAATTCTAGACTGAGGGTGACCTGTATTAGTCATGTCTTTCACTTGCAAATCTTCTTTCAAGGGTTAAGAAAATGTTAATAAAAAATGTCAACTTTCTCCAAACACCAGTAGATACAGATGCAAAGGCATTCACAGTGTTTCTGGACCACCTCTTCCAGCTTCATGTCATCTAAATATTGCAAGGTTCTTTGTGAGAAAATTCCCTTATATCATGGAAATGCCAGAGTTATTTAAACAATAATTACATCTAAAGATAAAGACTGCAATAGTTAGCTTTTGGCTTTTTTAAACAAGGCTTTGTCAATCAAGAACTGGCTTAGGTGAGAAGTCTTCCATATAAAACCAATCTATACATTATTAAAAATAAATTAATATTTTCATAAACCAGCCAGCTGTTTAAATTTTTCCTGGAGATCATTTTTTAACCATACCTATTCTTATCAGAGCTATCTGTCTCTCTGCTATAAGTTTCTAGTGCATCAAGAACAAACCATCCATACTTCCTTGATATGGGAGCTCTCCCACAGCTGTCACCAGCAGGCAACATTCACCAAAGCTCTCACATATAGGCTGAATAAGGGACCTTCTGAACGTTATCTGTAATGTCTGAGTCCATCAGGGTGTATTGTATTGTCCTTCCTCACCTGTATGGCCTGGGATGTGGAGGACCCCTGTGTCCTGTAAATTTACAGGAGGTGATTTCCAGGCTGTCTCAATGGGAGTTGGGTCAATAATTGGAAGTTCTGACTGGAAGGGATCATGTATAATGTCTGAAGACCTTTATCTGAACAAACTCAAGTAACAGTGGATCAGGAAAGAGCACTCACTGGTTTCAGAGCTCCATAGAATGCCTGAGGGCAATGCATGTGGACTTTCCCCCCACCTCCCCAGCAGAATTACCTTATGTCCTTTCCATACTCACTCATGGAGGATGACAATGATGAAATCGTAACACTGAGATGCTGGGCCTGGCCAGCCAGCAAGACTTATAACCAAAATCCAAAAATAATTGGATCAGGAAGCACAAAGGAGAAATGCTTTGTAGAACATAAGGACTAGATAATAATTTTATTGTCACCTGAGCACTATGCTTGGCTCTCCCAGTTCTTACCTAGGCCAAAAACTGAACATGGAGTATGGAGAAAAGGAATAAGCACTTCATCTGTGTGTGAAGATGATTGGCAAAATTTGCAAAGCCAAGAATATTTTTTTTCTATAAAGATCTCTGTAAAGAGCTCTACCTGAAATGCAAGGAAGTTTTTATCAGCACTGAATGTCCCAGACACTATGGTGGAGAGGTTTCCATCAATATGATGGAGAGAAATCACTCTATGTGCAAGAAAGCAGAGATGAAGAAATGTGTTTTGAAGGGGAAAGGGGACTTGTGGGCAGAGGTTCATGGAGAACTGTACTGAGGAATGAAATGAAGACAAAAGTGTGAAAAATACTAGTGAGATGGACTTAGCAGTGTGTATGTGGATGGTGTCAGAGAGAGCTGTTGCACTCCCAGCAACTTTATTTTAGGACTGTTCAGGGTCCTTTCTTGCACAGCTTCAAGGTGGTGATTCTGCTTGTTATGTATATTTATGTTAATGAGAAAACAGGTGCCTGGGTGTTAGGTTATGTGATAAAAGTCTGATCCCTGTGCACACTGAGGCATAAAGAGTACCCCCAGCCACATGTGGGGTTATGGATCCTCAGCAAGCTCACATCAGCCAGACTACCAGATCTGGCAGCTCCTAACACTGAGAATCTGCAGCTGACTCTTATATGTCCAACTATTAATTCAGTTTCAGGAACTGAAGATGCTCAAGATCTACTTGTGAGGATAGTAACAATGATAGGGCAAAGCATTATCAACATTACTGCAAGTAATTAGACACCTTCTAATCTCAGATTTTGATAAAATTTTGTAGAATATTGACCTCAAACATAAACACTGTGTCTTTGAAACCACTGTCAATCCAAAAGATATTTTAGTCAGCACTGGCAAGAACAAATGGCCACTACTGACTGACAAAATACTGAAGCCCAGTAGAGTGCAACCTATAAAGCCATTTGAAATGAAAAAGATTGCTGGCCTTGTCCTGTATATAATGTATTGACAATTTTAAAGTGGATTTATTGAGGCTAAACAATTGTTTCATAAACCTGTAAATGTCAAATGAATCTGGTTTTCAGAAGGCACTTTCCAAGGCCACAATAAGATAACAAAAAGAAGTGTACTGCCCTGCTTGAGGCATTTCTACCTCTGACACCTGAGTTCATCTCTCTTTCAATACCCTGAAATTAGTTGTAGGTTGTTGCTCATCTCTCCTTGGTCAAAAACAAGTAGAAGCTTTGATGCGCGGCCTGAACCTGAATTTTTGATGTGTGAAGGTGCCACTCTCAGCTGAGTGTTACTAGCATCCAGTAACTTGCAGTGAACCTACTGAAAAGTTGAAGAATAGAGAAACACTGCCTTTTAGTATGGCAATACTAATCACAACTGGAAGAAGAAGAGCATGATGAGCAAGGCAAAAAATGAGTTAGAAGGTGTTATTTTCCAGATTTGCTCTCTTCTCCAGAGTTCTCTTTTTCCATCTACCTGTTTTCTCAACCTTGTAAGGTTTTTCAAGGACACTCTCCTATGGGGCCCATTTTGAAGTACTACATGTCAAGGCTAAAGGCATAAATGAAGTAAGAAATTCTGTCAAGTGTTCCAGCTCAGCTAAGGTGGGAAAGCCTCTTGTGGACATCACTGAGTGCACCAGCATGAAGAGCCAGTTTTGGAGAGCACACAGACAAGATCAGGAGATTTCTTAATGTCATAGTCTGTGATATTAGGCAGTGAAAATTGCTAAAAGCTGACAGTTTCACAAGCTATGAATAAGAAATTCCACTTGCCCACACTGCTACAATATCTGAACAGCCTGTTCTATATATTTCTTCAGTCCTTTGTACTACCAGATGCCATACATATATTATTTTTTTTAAAAATACACTCTTTTTATAGAGGTGTTTCCCATACTCTGGCAGAGTTAATTGCAATATAGCATTCATCATTTATTTAGAACTAGGGTTTATGTATTTGCATACTTTTTATGTGTATTGGTTGCTGATTTGTTTTAAAGTGTGATAAAGTCTGGGAACATTTTCTTCATCATGTTAGTTTCAGTACTTTTATGTATGTAATTAACATGGGATTTAACATATTTTCTAATGCAAATGTTGTAACAGACAATGCATGTATCAGCAGAACTAAAATAAGTTTCTGTGAAAAGATCCCATAAATTAATAGCATGATATGGTAAAAATATTCAAATGTACTGGAAATAGTACAACCTTTTGTTTAAATACTCCACAATGGAAGATGCTGTGGCTTAAGAGGTGATATATTTTTTAATATCTTCTGTTGATTCATTTAACCAGATTTGTTGCTCTTATAAAAAGGTTTAATATTAGTCTTCCTGTGTTGAAGTAAATATGCATTTTCCTTCATGCTGCCTAAACTGAGTCAATAGAAATTTTATAAATCTAAGTAACACATTTTTGCCTTTCTGCAGCTTTTCCTACAAAAGTATTTATTTTCCCATATAACACAGTTTCATAATTTTGTATATGTTAATTGCAGCTTCTCCAATTAATTTCTTGGCAGGAGTGTAATATAGGCTATCAGCATCCATTTTCACTTTATATCTGTGCCATTAGTATAGAATTTACTCAACAAAAGCTGTATAGACAAAGCACAAGTATTTGTATAAAAACAGTAATAATTTTCTAACATTTGAACTCATAGAGCTATTTCAATGTAATTTTCCTAGAACACTCAAAACAGTATTAATAAATTAAATAGTATCATCAATTTCAGTTTTATAAGGAAGGGAGTTTAATATAAAATATCAGTATACTATTTAGTACACTATTTATTCATTTGCAGTTAATGATTTTATAAATAATGGAAAAGGGGACTTTTTTGTTCTTATTTATGTGATTATATATTTTTCCATTTAAGCAACTAAAATGAGAATATTTATATAATACTGTAACTTATCTTTACAGTTAAGGCCTTGAAAGCTTTTAATTTGACTCGATTTAATGTCTTTTGCTTATTTTTTCCCATGACTTTGACACACAATCTGAATTCCTAATAAGGCAATATTATCCAACCAGTATCCTAAATACAAATTTACTGAGGTCTCTTAACTGAACCAACCACTATTAAGAGAATGGAGCCAGATTCAGTGGTGTCCAGTGACAGAATTAGAGTAAATAAATTGAAAGTATAATAAATAAAGTGAATATAATTAAAATAAATAAACTGAAATAACCTGAAACACAGGAGCTTCCTCCTGAACATCATTTTTGACTGTGGGAGTGATCGAGCCCTGGCACAGGTCACCCAGAAAGACTGTGAAGACCCAAAGACTTTGTAGAGACCCAAAGATTTTGGGTATCTTTGGAGATATTCAAAAGCCATCTGGACCTGACTGTGGCAACCTGCTGTTAGGTAGCCTTGCTTGGGCTGGGTGGTTGGACAATATGACCTCCAGGGACACCTTTCAAACTCAGCTGTTCTGTGATTCTGTTTGTATGCTCATAGGACATTTTATTCAAGTGAGATGCAGCACTAACTTAGATTTGGAGATCAGTGCCCTCAGCCCTGAATTTTTTTTCTCTCGAACTGCCTCAAATGTTTTTCTAAAGAAGACAAACTGAATAGAAGTAATTCGTAATGGACAAGTCTAATTTAGGAGTCATTGTGTCAATCATCAGTTTGGAGGACAGAAAAGGGTAATGTAAAAGCCAGGTACTTTGTTAAAAACTGCATATTGAAAGGACTAAAGTAGTACTGATGATAAAACACTTAATACCAATACTACAGCAAAACCTTTTGACTGTCTCCCTTTACTGTCTTTTTTTCCTTTTCTCCTCAGTGGTAAAGCTAAAGGTTTTAGTATTTTGTTACATAGCCAAAGGAATTGAAGTTTTTCTGAAGGTATGGGATGCTTCATAAATTCTTAGCCTAAAAATTTGTTCCGTGTTTCTGTGAGTGACTCAGTAAGGAGGGGGCCAGGATTAATTAGCCATAGTCACTTATGTGACTTTCTGTCCTTCAGCACTTTGCAAACTGAGGTAGGTCTTAAAACCATCCATCACCTGACATATCCCAAATGTCTCAGCATTACCAGGTTCTTATCCACTTACCTTTGCTTTATTATTCATCATCCTAGCTTTACTGCTTCCTCTTGCTCTATTTCCTTTGCAGAAATTTCCTGCTAGCAATGCAAACATCTTGCTGTACTACCTTGCTGTTCTCCAAAACATTTAATGAATATTTCTATATTTCAAAATTTTAAAGAATCGTATATAAGACCTTCTATTTAGCAGAAATCAATTTCATTTGATCTACTTCATTTATGTCAAGCTCATTGCATTTACATTTCCTGGGAAAAACTCTCACCTTGGCTTTCTTTTTTATTTTTTTTTATTTTTACGTATTCAAGAACCTTTGAAAGGAATGAAGTTTTCCTCAATCAAAAGGTTTCAGGGGAAAGAACATGATGTGGGGTCCATCATGCTTACCAGATAATGGAATTGAAGTTCTACACATTTGTGCACATCTCTCATTTTACTTTTCGTTACACTAAAAACTGGGTGACACAGAAGTTGGCATTTTTATCCTCATATGAGATGAGCAAGAGGGGATGTGAACAAAATTCTCTGTAAATAACTGCAAGAAAAGTTGAGAAACTAAATAGAAGTTGCAGTGCATGGCAGAGGACAGCATGCTTTTTTGAAGAAATGGGAGGAGAAAATGTTATTAACAAAAGTCTGTTTTAATAAAAGGCATTGACAGAGATGGAGTCTCCACTAGTGGGAAGAATGGAAACTCCACAACTGAGGAAACTAATCAGAATTCTCTACTAATTACAGATTACACACACACACACACACACACACACACACACAAAGGTGTCACAGACAAGTATTTCAGATGATGTGCTAATATGAAATAGTAAATCCTTAGGTTTAAGGAAAACAAGAATGTTGAATTAACACACAGTGGTCTTGTAGAGCTGAGTGAAATGACAGTGCCTGATAACTCTGAATTCAGTTTTATCCAACAACTTGAAACTTAAGACTACCCATACAACATTTATTTACTCACTTGGAGCCTTTATACCTTATGAGTCAGGCATATAATTTGACATAAGAGCCATAGCAGTATTAGCTCAATCTTTCCCTGGTTAGAGTGACAAGAATATGTGTTAATTGGTGTTAGAGTTTTATTTAAGTTTCAGATAGTTTAAAATGTCAGTAGAGCCAGTAGTGTTCAAACGAACCCATTGTTTTAGAATAATTACCTTCTGTGGTCTCCTATTTGAGATAAAACAGAAGAGAGCACAGCAGGTTATTTTGGTTTTGTAGTGCTTATGTTAAACAATTAGCTGTTATTGTTGAAAACCCCTCAGAAATAGTCAGGTGCTGTTATCTTATGAGACATTTCTACAGTTGTTTTCATGCAGAATATATTCCCATGGCTTTACATGTTGGATAGAGAAAACCTGTTTTTCTGCCTGTTCCAATATAATTCCTATTTCAGACTGTAATAGAACTGCAACGTGTGCCAGTACTCGATGTTGTGATGAGCTTTGGAGACCAATTTGGGCATGCCTTCAGGAGCTGGAAGATGTAGACATGTAGAGCCAAGAGCCAAAAGTCTCCCCCTGAAAGGTCTTGTATGACTGAGGCTTCTGGTGCCATAAGGTATCATGTACATGAAATTATGGAAATGTTTTCCAAACCTCTCTTTTGTTGCCACTGAAGAACAGTAAATCTTGACTGAATCATCACAAAATCCTCTGTCTCTCTCTAGAAGCTCTCAAATGGCAAAAAAAGGAAAAGCTGTATATTCACTGAAATTGTGGTTATCTATTCAAAAAGCAAGACAGATCGGAATGCCTTGCACATAAAATCAAGTAATTCTGTTTACTGGAGGTGGAAGAGGGAAATCTGAAGATTCCTCTGAAAATTTCTCTATGCTAAAGATTTTCATCATTCTCTGATAAATTTGGGCCTCCTGTGAGAACACCTGTCCCCCACAAAATAACTGACTATATTGTCCTTATATATATGGAAATGCTAATAGTGTTATAATTACAGATTTACCAAATAATGAAATAACAGACTCTTTCCATCATCAATTTCTGCCTGTGATGTGGTTACCAAAACTGCTTTTAATGCAGAAACTCTTATGCTTATGTATATAAATATATAAACCATTTTTTCCTTAGTGCTTCATAACTCCATAGGAATCTCTGTGGCACTAACTACCATAGTATCTGACTCTCTCACATTTATTAACAAATTAAGATTTCCATAGAAAATCTTGAAAACAAAGAAAATTTTCCATGAAAATAATCTTTTTTGTAAAATGTATTTTGAACAAAATAATTGTTTATTAAAACAATTGGTAACTATTTTTTCCTGAAAATAAATGCTGGAAAAGCAAACACATTCAGACATGAGATTCTTGACACATATCCTAAAAAAAAAAAAATCAAATTAAAAAGGTTTAAAATTAGTTAAAAAAAAAAATCCCGACCAGATGCAGGAGGAGGGGTTAGGCTAATTCAACTTTCCCTTTTGCACAGAGGCACAGAAGAAGTTCTGGTAATAGTTAAATTGCTTTCCAGATTAACGTGAATGGGGACTTGACTTTGCCACTGTTTTTAATTCTGAATGCAGACCCCTGTAAAAGTAACAGTTACTCCCAACAGCATTTTCAAGTGGTACTTTCCAGAAGTGGAAGCCTTGCACACTTAACCAATGCCATATGATGACACACCTTACTGAAAGGTTTTTGTTTGTTTATTTGTTTGTTTGTTTGTTTGCTTTCAACACTTTAACACTCTGCATCTCTGACTGTTTTTGTTGACTTTAGTCCTGCCATGTATTGTCAGGGGAAGACAAACCATTAGAAGATAGATTTCTCCTTCAGACAAGAAGAAAAAGAGAAAGTTGGAGAAGAAAGATGAAATGCAGAATTTGTATTTGAATATCTAATATTTGACAAATCAAAAATCACCTTTTTCTTGACTTTTACCATTTCCCTTCAGATAAGGTTGAAATATTTCCTTTTATTCCCTGCCTCAGGTCACATTTTCTTTGAAATGATTGGTAGAATTATTTAATACTGCTTAATTTATTTGCTTTGGGAAAAAAAAAAAAAGAAAAAAAAAAAAAACCAAACAAAAAAAACCAAAAAGAAATAAAACACATTTGTTTTACTAAAAAAAGAAAATCCATTCCAATCTTATACCAATTTATTATGCTTTATTATTTTCCCAGCATTTTAATCTCTGTTATGATTTATGAAAACTAGCACATCTCTACATTTCCTTCTGGGTGATTGAGTCAATTAAAATCTCTCCACTGACCTCACTTATGAAAGCTGTAGCATTCTTTCCTAGTGATCACTTTTATGGGATAAAGAATATCAATTAAAAATCAAGAGCAAAGGGACAACAAAACAAAATAGCAAACACAAACTCTGATTACTAAAGAATTCAGGCTGAAAGGTTTAGAATTTCATGGTCATTTAGAACAGTTTTGGTTCTGTCATAGAACAATTGCTCTGTAAATTTGAAACTGTTTTTCTCTTAATATGGATCACATAATAGGTTAGTTGTGGTTTATTTCCTCTTTCCATTTCAAAATGACATTTTAAAAAAGATTTGCATATTTTGAAAACAAATGTCATGCTCCCTCTCTGTCACTTTCTCTCTTTTTCCATCACAATAAATATTTAATAATCACACAAGATATTAGTGTATTGCCTGATGGGTTACTGTCGCTGCTGGAGTTATTCTCATTTGTCCTTATAAACTCTGCTTGCAAAGTCAAATCAATTGAGATAAACTCTTATTAATACTGCATCATCTTTACCAATTTTAGTATGAAACTAATTTTAAATTTTGATTAAGAATCAATTAATTTACACATGGTAGGATGGTTCACTTAAAGCAGTTATTTTTGAGCCAATGTGAAAAGTCCATTTTCTAGCCTAGGGCTACCATATATATCTGGCTGAAGCCAGAAAGAGAGGCACTTACTTATGCCTTTAGCCATTCCAAGATTGATAATTCATCCATAGTGTAAAAAATGTGGAAAGAAGAAAAATCTGTTTTCATTTTAGGAAGGTCCTACCAAGAAGTGACTTCTGAAAGATCAAAATGGCACCAAGCAATATAAGGGTGTTATGGCTGACTAGTATGAATAATAGCATTTTTAAAATGTTCTTTCCAGAAGGCTAGTATTTCACAAGTTATTTCCACAGGAGTTCATGTTGTCACATAGTGAACTCTAAAATCCATTATACAAGTGGAAACATACCAGTGATTTCCAGGAGTGGTAAATCAGCCACCACTCTTCATGATATTCCCTGACCAAGAAATGACTTGTGTACATATTCTTCTTGCACATAAAAACTAACAGATTTAGTTTCTAAATAATAATAGTTCTCTTTTTTAGTTTTGTTCCATGTCTCCATGTCAAGAAAATCTCTCCTTTGTTCCATATTGAGATTTAATTTGGTATATTATGAAGCATTAAAATCCACTCTGTACCATGAAGACATTATCCTTTTTATTTTTTTTTAAACAGGCAAAAAACCAATAAAATGATAGTATTATTGTCACTGTAGCCAACTTGTACTTCATCTGTTTCCCTAAATTTTCTCTAGTTTATTGAGTAGTTCAAAGACCACTTCCTTTTAATTTAGTTTTCTCAAATTTTAAATTTCTAGTGAAACCTCAGAACTCCCAGATTCCATGTTTGTGATCTCTTAGCCCTCCAATTCTTGTAATACCGCAGGAAAATGATAAAATAGCATGTATATGTCTGTCTTGCACTTTAGCAAGTGGGCTATCACAAAATCATCACTAAAAAGTATTCCTGTGATTATATTGATCTGTGTCGAGGTATTGCAAATTAATATGGCAATCAATAATATAGTGGCAATCAATATTATCCATCAATGAATAACAACAAAATCAAGGAGGTGTAGACTTTACTATGGCAGCAAAACCCAGAAGGTATATTGCAGGTTACTGCAGACTTATAATCCATGAAACAAGTTTATCTCCATTTTAACAGCACATATCCTCAAGAGTGTGCAGCATGGGAAGTTCCCAGAGACAGAGGCTCAATTTTGGATAAAAATTTAGTCTTTTTCAAATCATTGATATACAACAGGATATAGGACATCACCACTTTGAACAGTCAATGTATGCTGTTACATTTGATTTAACATCTGTCATGGTGTTGTTTTCTATTCTTTCAGACACATTTTATATTCCCAGATTATTTCCACCTTTTCAGAAAACAAATTGTCATTAGAATTCCATGACTTTGCACTTTTTAGTGGTATCTGTGGATATCTCTGGTTTCTAGGTACCCCAGCTGTACTTCAGAGAGGCCAGCTGTACTTTTCAAGTTTCTGGCTCTCAGGCCTAGTCCTGGGCTCACAGCTTCCAGGCTGGAAGACAACTCTGCCACTATATTTTAGTTTACAGTTCCTTCTGTTCAGTAAATTTTTCCTTCTAACAGGCCAAATTTAAGGCTGTTTACAGCAATTTATTTTACATATTTAGTGATGCCTCCCTATAAGTACATCATTTACCTTCAGTTCAACATTTTAATTTGGGTTTTTTACTTTCATGATCTAACATGCAAGCTTAGGAAGTCTTAGCAAATAGTGCAAAAACCTATTATTTGAAAATGTAGACCCAGATTTGGTTTCTAAACACTATAATTTATGGCTTGATTTTTTCATACCAAAATCTAATTTTTAAAATAAAACATTTCAAAATATATTCTAAGAGTTTTTAATACCTTGTTGTGCAAAACAGTAGTGTGATTCATTCAGTGTCTTCCTGGTATTTGGAGGGTAGGATGTTGATTTCTTGTTTAATGGATCTTCAATCATTCTACATGAAATCCTCAAAGACAGGTTCAGATTGTTGCTATATTAATGTCTTTGAAATGTATCTACAACTTGTTCTGCACACACCTCCTCCCCATTCCTTTCAACAAAATTCTGGGTAAGCAGGAAGTGTTGAGTAGATAAAACATGCAGTGTATTAAAAGTAAAATGTCTTGCACTGGATGTGACTGAAAAGTTTCCTCAGAGTACCTGAATGATGTTTGATATATTCTATATTCTGTTGTATGTATGTGACAGTTTAGAACTTCAAATTTTGGTGGAATACTGTCTCATGCCAATAATTGTTCTATATTCTCCTCTAATATGTGTTCCCATGATAAGAAATGTGATAAGTCCCAACACAAAGTGCTACTTCTCTATTTCTAATTTGATGACAGGAAAACTAGGTTGGGATTATAGCCACAGCCTGAAAAAAATTTGCTTTTGGGACAGGGAGAAAAAGCTGTCTGAATCAGCAGGAGGGTTAGCATGAGGGAAAGCCTCTACTTTTAAATGTCTGCCCCTTTCAGCAGCTGGGATTTTATGAGGACTCTTTGTGCCAGTGAGTGGTAACTTGTCACCAAACAGCACGAATGGTTGAAGTGCTTTCGTTATGAACTTCAGAGAAGCAGGTTGCTGGAATATCCATGCTCAAGGGTTTTGAATTATCAAGTCAAGAAAGATGCTGGAATGTCTACTGATGTCTACTGATAGCCCTGCTCCAGGGTCACTTCAAAGACCATGAAACTGGGGAATGTAAAGTCACACAAGGACAGTAGGAAGAAGACACCACAATTAGTGAAGATGAATCAATCCTGTGAATTAGAAACAACAAGAACTTGAATTTAGCTCTCCTAAGAGAGTGATCTTACCATTTTAAACTATTGCTCTCTGGAATTCCTGTCCAGGTTTGACCAGAAATCCTATTCCAGTAAAGAAAACCTATTAGAAGTGTCAACCAGACATGCTTGTGTCAGCAGCTTCTCTTTTGAAAAGACAACACAATATAAAGGAGAGAGATTTCTGTTTTCAAATATCAATAAATCTCCCTGCACTTTTCCCCAAAATAAGAAGGAGCATGCAAAATTGAAGGGAATGAATGCTCAAGATGGCAGTGTGGTTTTCTTTTCTGAAGAATTTTTCCCCTAGTAGTCATAGAAAATGATGTGGAACATATTTCTCACAAGGTCTACCTGATAATTATCCTGCATCCATAACAGTACACACAAATGGTATTGCATTATTCATGTGAAAAGCACATTTCTTCTCTCGCAGAGTACTAGCATTTATTTTAAAATACTATTCTTTCAATTATTTATCTCCTGTTGTTATGCTTCATCCTTATTAGTCCACAGAAATAAATCCAAGGACTGTCAGTGACAGTAGCAACACGGCAGCTGAAGAACCAGGAGGTTCATTTTTGATTCAGTAGAATAATGTCAAACCACTGAATCAATGAAAAAAAGGGCCATGTTTTCATTAATGTCCCTGTTGAACAGAAGGTACCTTGGAACTGAAATGATCTGACTAGAATTTGACAGAAACCTGTGAGTAGACATTTCATTCAGGGCTTAAGATCACTAACTAATCTTTTTCCTGCTGAGTCCGGCCCTAATCTTGTATTCTAGGGATGACGAGGGAGACTGTTACTCTGCATGTCCTCTCTGGGCAAGTTTCCTTACACTCTGCAGTTGCCTAAGAAGTTAATAATATGTTGTGCTCTGTCCCAGAGCTGATGCAGAAATTTAACTCTTGGAACAGAATCTTATCTGCAGGAATTCAGCACATTTTAATTGCAATGAAGCAACTTTTTATGAGCTATTGATCCAGCCTGGTATAACTAGGTGTAAAGAAAGAGTGTTCACATAGAACTAACCTCTTTATGCTGCACATTGGTGATCAGAGCTAAACAGATTTATTTGTTCTTCTTTCCCATAGTCCATTTTGCTTTCTGACATTTTCATATATGAGCTTTACACTGAGATACTTCAGCCAGCACACTGATGGAGAATTTTGGGAGTTTTGATTTCTTAGCTATGAACTAAGTAATAAGGTCATATCTCATTTTTATCAGTCTCTTAAGAGATAAAAATCACACACATTTTTTATCTTGTTGATAAAAATATTCATTGGAAATGCCCATAAAAATTATCAAAAACATTATTGCATTTGCAAGAAGAAAAAGATAAAGAAAGCAAAACCTAGTAGTGGAATTAGCACGAAAGAACAAGAAACACTTTGTCTGATTTTTTGCCTTTTAGAGTTACCTGAGTAAAGGCTAAGCAAAATTTTAAAATTTTATTTCTGTAGTTGATCCTTGTTTAATTAGAGCATGAATTCCAAAACGGCTAGAGATGACAGTGAGACCATAGGATGTGCTATTACATGGTATAGTTAGGGATAATTACAAATTTGTTCCCTTAAAAGTTGATTCTACCCTGGAAGAAGACTGAGAATGGCATATTTGTTGCATCTGCCATGTAACTATGGCTACAACAAATTGCTTTGTTTTATGGATGTTTGTAAAAGCTATTTCTACCAATTTAGACATTTCTGAAAACTGCATGTTTTTAATAAGAACTGGAGATGCTCTAAATGACAGAGATTCATCTACATTAGTATTTTGTCTTGCATCAAATGTACTATTTGAAGCAAATCACTTGTTTTTCCCACTCATCTTATTTTAGTACACATCACAGAGTAGTCTTGGAATGCACTATTTGGATTTCCTTGGGATGTAAATCAGATGTTTTCCAGCAGCACACGTAGAGCAATTCCACTACTCATATCTATCAAAAGCAGGCTAGAAACAGCAGTAGTAAAATCCTCTGTAATTCTGATAACATGAATGTCATGTCATTGGCACTAACTTTTTTGTTCTCCAGACACAGTTTTATTGGTTGGCACTAATTTACCTCACTGCCAGGTCAGAAGTAAAGCAAGCATGCAATTTCTTAATGGACCAGTGTAACTTCAAGGGAAGAACAATTGTGTCTTTTATATGAATACATATAAGTTTTAGCTGTGGCCATCTCCCAGTAACACAGTGGGAAATGCTTGTCACATGTTTTCTTTTTCCTTTTATCAGAAATCTTTATATTTGAATAATAGAGTACTTTGAAATAACTCCCCATGCTCACTGTAGTGAACTAAGCACCTTTTATCTAATGAAGTAATACTATTTCCCAGAAAAAACAAAAAAAAAAACCAAAAACAATGACAACAACAAGAAACCACAAACAAACAAAAACCAAAACCAAAACAAACAAAAAAAAAAACCCAAAAAACCAAAAAGCCCCAAAAGAATAGTGGTGTTGTTATTGCTGGAAGAAATTATTCTTCCTTCTGTATTCACTATTCAAACATGGTCATGTACTGGCTAAATTCCTGAAATGTTCCATGTTGATTATGTGTATAAGCATTTCACTTTTTATCTTTTTTGGTGGGGGGAGGGAAGACATTGTATTCGATTGAGTTGGTCTAGGTTTTCTGCTTGCTTTACTTTTTTTGGTAATTTTTATTTTCCTGATTTTTATTCTGATTGCTCCATGAATATTCTGTTGTTTCTGTTGTTATGAAAATATACCTGAGGTCACTAGTCACTGCCATAAACTGACACCTCTTTATTTGTAAAAAATACTGGTGCTGAGTCCTTTATACTGCTGAGCACAAATGCATCCATCCTTTTGTGCAAATCTTTTATCACTCACACAGTTTCAGACAAAGCCTGGCTAATCCTGTAATATATCTTTTAGTGCTAAACCTAACCTTCTCAAGTCGTAAAAATAATAGCATTTACTTCTTTTGTAGAATGACACTTGAAACAGTTTGTTATCCTTAAGAAATTAGGTTTTCCAAAACGCCTATTTTGTTATTATTTACAAGAACTAGAGGTCTATTTTTCAGGAATCAAACACTATTCATACAGAACTAACTGACTTTGAAGCATTTGACAGAAAGATAATTGTAAGGGTAGTTTGGCCCACTTGACACCTTGCAGTAATCTGGGCATTTTATTTGAGGCTGTACTTAATCCAGTCACAATCCTCTATGTTTTTCAAAATCAAGAAAGAAACATGGAGAATCTTTCTCAGGTTTTTTCATTGCTCAGAGAATGAGGTTTTCTGCTCAGCAGAAGAGAAGCAATAACAGATTACTAGCACAAATGCGAGGATGTTTGAAGAAATGCCTTTTCCTCAAAATAAGCTGAGGATAAGTTACTGAGCTTTGAACGTTCATGATACTCAAAAGGTTTAAGAGAGAAAGTGTCTTAGGCCCAAATCAAAATCCCTGTGTCACTTCTCTTGAAAGGACTGAATGAAAACACTGGGGTTTGGTTGCTTGCTTTTATTAATCTGGAGATGTACGCTTCAAATATATTCCATTTTATGAACAATATTGCAATGTTTGTGTTGGTTTGTTTTGTTTTTTTTTTTTTAGGGGGGAAGGATAAAACAAAAGAAAAAAGCCAAATAAAAACTTCAAAACAACACTTTCTTGAAAAAGTGAAGGGAAGCACAGTTTTCATTCTCTGGCCAGTTCTAATATATATAACTTTTTTAGTCATGTTTTTGATCCATGAATGAAATTTCCATATAAGGATTAGACCATTGGATCAGTTTAGATTGCTATAATTTGTTTTTCTGCTGCTTAAAATAAGCCATCCTTCACATAAAAAAAAAAAAATTTAGGAGAAAACCAGAACCTACAGCTGTCCAAAACAAGTATAGCAGAGCAAAGCTGAATGACAGACTCTAAACAAAAAGGATTGTTAGATTTCCTCTTTCTTTCCTACAGATCTACAGAAATAAAAAGGCATAGGATTAGAGACAACTGCACTGTGACGATTTCATCTGTGTAGTAGATATTTAAGGTTGATATTACAACAGTAATTCAAAAGATTTAGCTCTAATACAATATTGCTGATATGTTATTGGGTTTTTTTAAGAAAAGGAAAAATGACATTGCTTGCTAATAAATATACTTAACAATCACCACAATAGAAATGGTCAGAGTAAATAAAAATGTGATTATCTTTCAACAGATGTAAGAACAGACAAACACATAAGACACAGTTCATTGGAGAAAATTACATTTTCTTCATTGCTAAATCACCTGCAAAACCACAACACACATTATAAAACAGTTTGTTATTTTTTCCTGGGAAAATTATGATAGCTTCTTCTACACCACCTGTTTGATACCTTCCCTTCTTGCAAATTGATTTAAGTACTCATATGGTTAAAGCCTTTCCTTTCCCAAATTTACATACATAACTACTGAACTTCCCTCCCCCAATTGGCATCTCTCTTTACTTATTATTGTCTTTATAGCATCCAGAGATTGACACAAAAGTGAATTTGGTTTTGTAGCAATAAAAAAGAAAATATTTTTTCTGCTTCAAAGGGCACAGCAACACATGTTGGAAGAACAGAAATTAATAGAATAACAGAAACTATGAACAAGGAATTGCATTGGCTGTGTAATCATGTGCATTTATGTTGGCTACTTAAACATGTATACCTACATTTAGATAGATAGATAGATAGATAGACAGACAGGCAGATAGATAGATATAGGTATAGGCAAATATTTCACTCTTTTTTTGTAGTAACTATAATTACATATAATTCATAAAGGTCAAGCATGAGAATAATGAATGGAGACCTCTCTGAGAGTGAGGCTTCATGCAAAATTCACTTTGGACTAAGGAGGTAAGATCATGTGATTCAGGCTGACAGCATTCGCCAGAACATCAACTGTAATAAACATATTTAGCAGGCCCTGTAAACTAGCATTAGAAATAGAGTTATGACAGATAATACTAGACAACAAAATAGAACCCAAGTTTGGGTACACTTGTTATATTTGTATATAACGTTAGCAGGAAAAAGGAAGATACAAGTTAAAGAGTACTGTGTCCAGTTCTGGGCACCTCAGTAGCAGAAGGATATTGAGGGGCTGGAAAATGTCCAGGGAAGGACAATGGAGCTGGGAAATGTCTGGAGCACAAGTCTGATGAGGAGCAGCTGAGGGAGCTGGGGGTGTTCAGCCTGGAGAAAAGGAGGCTGTGGAGAGATAGGCCTCTCTTTCCAGACAGACAAAGACAAGGGGAAATAGCCTCATATTAAGTCAGAGGAGGTTTAGGTTGGTTATGGAAAAATTCTACCCTGAAAGAGTAGTTAAGATTTGAAACAGGTTGCCCATGGTGGTGGTGGAGCCAACATCCCTAGAAGTGTTTAAAAAATGAGTAGACATGACAGTCCATGATATGGTTTAGTGAGTATGGTGGTATTCAATCAAAAGTTTGACTTGATGATCTTGAAGGTCTTTTCCAGCCTCAGTGATTCTATGTGGGAAGTTATGAATTGTTCACATGGCTGTTATCGTTTGCTCGAAATAAAAAAATTCAGTCTGCAGAATACTGTCTTCATAGCATGAAGGACTGCTGAAGAGATGTGTGAAACAATGGAGCAGGAGCCAAGGAGATTGATTATCAGGGAAAAACTGTGGTGTCAATAAAGACAAAAAGAACTCCTAAAAAATGTAAACTGAGAAATTTTTTTTAATAAATACCATCAGTGGTTTCTTTTTCACAATGTTAAATTTAACTTCCTGAAGAAGTCTCTGGAAGTAGATATAAAAAGTAAGGGAATGTTGGGAGGCTAGAGGGTTCTAACAGATGTAGAAACAATAATGAAAAAATGGTCAAGACAATATCAACACTCTCCTAGCATCAGAGAGAAAGACTGGAGGGGAACTTACATCAGATATGCAAATGAGATACATATATTAATTGAAGAGTGTAAGAGCCCAATAATAAGAGTAGGGCTTCAAAAGTGCTTTGTCATTATGACTGCTCAGCACCTGAAAGGAGCCTCCTCCTCCAGCACTGTGCCTGCACCTCGGAGGATGGGCTGCTGCATCCCAGCCAAACTGCTCCTGAGACTGGAGAAGGCAGATAAAATGCTTCAAACAGCAGAAAAAATAAAAGGCAAAAACTGCTTTGCTCCCTCACCCTGTCTCAGCAGCCACAAAGGTAGCACAGTGTGGTGGTGACCTATCCTATGCTTTTTAAAGTAACCTTGGCTTCTTCTAACTTTTCTCTACTTTCTCTTTCTTTTACTTTGCTATTAAATTTTTGCTATTGAATCTTTGCTATTAAATATCTTTGGTTTCTTACAATTAAATAAAATATACCAATTTTTTTTTGAATCAACATTTAATCTTGTTTGGTTTTAGTCTCATTTTTGGGAATATTTTGAGCCTTCAAAGTTCTTTCCATTTTATACAGAGAGACTTAGATTTCTTTTCTTCTCTTTCTTTAAACCAGATCATAACAATGAGGACTTTCCTTTTATTTATGAAAATAAAATTATGGCATATAGTTGCATTAAGGCAGAAACTATTTCTGATGTGGACCATGTGTGATTGTTTTGAGACTGAAGGTTAAAGCTACCTTGTGTGTGCACCCAAGAATGCACACAGGCCTGTGTGCTTCCTAGTGATGCCATAAATATTTTTTGACTCAAATTTAAGAGTCAGAATGCATGCATTAGCATTTACAGCTGACTAGTTGAAAGTTACTGACATAACTCCAATTTTATTTCATTTAATAACACTTCAGACATGACCTGGGTGTAACAAGATGATTTCAATTACTTTTACATCTGGACATCCTGGTTCAAAACTGAACAAATGAGACAATTGTAATTGGTAGTTTCCTGTATTACTTGGCATTAAAATCCTCTGACAGTTGTATTGGTCAAAAGATGCTTTATAGAAGATGTCATTTATTGCTAGTTAAATATTCTAGGCCTTGTAAAATATTTAGGAGAGCACTGGTAGCTGCACTGCAGCACTCACCCACCCACCAGGTCTCTTTTGTTCAGGCATGCAGAGAGAACTTCCCAAGCAGAATGTACTGAAGGTGAGAGCACACAAAAATACATAGAGCTAATGAGACAATAAGAAAAGGATTAATGTTGTGACCCAGTGCCAGTGAGATTGCCATGGAGCCTTTGAGAGCCAGGAAGTCAGTCAGAATTCTCAGGAGAGAATTCCCCTTGAGATGTGCTGAGACTTGTGATGCTCATCTGCCAGCTTTCAATTCTACTTATTTTTTCCACAATATATTTCATGTCTGTATTTTTCCCCTTGAATCTGTAAGGTCCTAAATAGTCTCTCAACAATTATACATATTTGTGGTTTTGTCTCTTTCTATTATGCAAGGCTTCAGCCTGCACACCTCACACTGTAAGTATAATTTTACCAGTAAAACTGAGCCACGATCAAAGAGCTATGTGGCATCAAACTAAATCTTTGATCACCAGGACCTGAATTATGGGGATAAAGATTGCATCAATGTTTTTTAGACATCTAGAAAACAGGATTTTTGCTGAAAACAATGTTTTCTTAAAAGGGAAATTTCCTCTTTGTTGTTGTTCACTCTAATTCCAACAAAAACTCCGTAATTTCCCACTCCTCTCTCTAAGGAGGAGCTTCTCCACCTCTCAAAAGCTTAACATTTAAATTTGGAGCACTTTAGCAAGAAACAAGTAAAAAAAAACTTGTATCTTTTTGTAGCTGCAAGTTCATTCTGCCTGCAATAAAACTTCTCCAATTTCTAAACTGTTTTTTCCTCCATTTTTAAATTTTGCTATTATTGTATTTTCCTTAAATCCATCACATTCTGTGTTACTAATAGATTTATTATCTCTTCTACTTTTAATTCTGATTGGTTCAATTCTAAGCAGCACATGATGAAAAAAATTTAGACAAGCCTATCCACAATCATAGTTTATTGAACAGGTTAAATGAACTTACAGAATACTTCTTGTTATTTCATCACTTATCTAGACAATTCTGATCTCTTCTAGAAAAGTTGTTCTGCTTCATCCTGATTTATTTTACTTTATTTCAAATGCTCTTCCCTAGAGTTTTGTGTTCTACTCTTGAAATAAAACCTCACCACCTCCCCCCCCAACCCTAACAAACCAAAATGAAGAAAACGAAGACAAGAAAAAAAAATCACTTCTATGTTCCATGTTCCCTAAATGAAAATACAAAGTTATGTGCACTACTGGGTAAATAAACAAACAAGAAAACCACCTTGATAAAGTAACTTTGGAATACATAGGTGGAATAATGTCAAAGTAGAAAGTGTTCTTCACTAAAAAAATGAGGAAAAAAAAGTACAACTGGAGGAAATATTTACTGCTTCTTTATCAGTAGCGAGTGGTGAGATAAGAGAAACAGGGCCTAGTTACCACGTGGGCCTGTGCATTGTGCCTTCCAGGAGATGTGAGTAATGAACCAAAGGAGCAGTTTGTTCTCTCTTTCTGCTTCCCTCCTGCACAGAATTGCATTTCATCAACAAGTGGGCACTCACAAAGACAACTCACTGAAATATCCCAGGGAAATTTTAAGAAGACTATGACTTCCACAATGACAGGAATGAGAAGCAGTAGAGAAGGAAATGAGATTCCTGAAAATTACAATAGAGCAACCAAATTTGATTTTTCAAAGTAAGGAAGAATAATGAAATGCTCTCCATCACATTTCTAAAAAGGTTCTTTCAAATACACAAAGTTTCATAGTCAAAGCATTGTTCTTTGCTTTAGGCATTTCTTTTAATACTAGTTGTTTGTGGTTTTTTTTTACCAGTCATGAGATATCATCCTATATCTCAAAAGATGATAGAAAACAAACAAAAAATTATATAATGTAAAGAACAGCTGTAGTGCCTATGTCAGCTGGAATCATACCACTTTCTCATAAGAAACTATTCTTCCATCAGTTTCTGTTTCAAAACTAATCTCCAGGACGCCCTGAGCTATGCTATAAAAATAGTATAAATTATGCCTTGTATGAAGAATACATACACTTCAGAAGTAAAAACAAAATTATATGAATTGCACACATGCCCATCAGAAAATTCAAAGCATTTCCAGACTGAGACTTTGAGGGGTAATTAGGAATCCCTTCATACTGCTTTGTGACCACGAACTGGGATGGAGTGAATTTCTTTGTGCCAGTAAATCTCACAGTGCCAAATGCCCCAGTAACTTCTGGCTCTCGTAAGACAGGCATGAGCATGCATGAAAAGTGTTTTGCATATACCCTGCATGTCTGCTGCCTTATTTAAATTTAATTCAGTTCCATTAAATTGAATTAAACACAAATTGCTTACTTTGTAACTACTAATTTATAAATTGGCTTAAGAATGGGATGAGATGGAAGAGGATCACTAGGAGAATAGAAACAGGAGAAAAATCAGAACATTCTTCAGGTTTTTTGCTTTTCAAAAATTGGCTGTTGGGGACATTGTTTTGTTCTTTTTCTTGTATCCTACCTGCTAGGAGAAAAGAACATTTGTTTTATTCCAAGCAATTTCCACAATGCTTTCTAAAAATAAAGGTATTTTATCATAAGTATATTTTATAGGTTGGTGTGAGTTAGAATGTATTTCATTCATCAAAAATAAATCTCAAGGGAATACACTTGCCCACTTTATTCTTGTTTTAAAGTTGCATTGTTTTGGAAGGTTTTTAGTTAGTGGTGGTGGGTTTGAGGTTTTTATTTCTTTTCATATTATTCTGGCATGGTTTGTATTATAAAGACACCTTTAAAAGTAACCTTATACTCTCTCAATTCTTTTTCTTGCACAAAATGCATAATTTGCACCGTGTAAACTGTGTGGGTGCTTCCAGTTCTGTCAGTTTTGTGAAGAATGCAGGTGCATGTAAACAACTCTAACCTCACTGCTGAGTTAGTGCCTCTCTTCACCTGTGTGTTGGACTGCAGGCTGAATAATGAATGGGCTGCATTTTATTGCTGTTCCAAAAATGGGGTTTGTTACAGAACTACAGAGGAATTTCAGAGAAACCACATATCACGGTTACAAGACTTACTAAGTTCATTGATTGCTCAAGTTTGACTGTGTGTATGCTGCTTAAATTTTTAAATATATCATTGAGCATAACAGTGATTCAGAGACCTTACATATCATATGTGTTCAGTTTGAAAATGATTTAGTGCTTGCAGGTCTTGTAAGAGGCAGCCAATGCACTTGAACTCTGCTTGGCTGAGGAGAAAACAAAAAACCTTAATTCAGTTATGTTATTTTTAGACATTAACTCAAGAAGAGTATCTCCCAAAAGACTCTTTTAATGTCCATGTCCAGGTAGCCCTAGCAGAGAGTATTGCATTAAGAGAGATGTAGTCATTTGAGCATTGGCTTAAAGGGCATTCCTGCTGTTTACAGGGTCTCCTGGTACCTCTGTGTCTTCAGAAATGTTCCATTCCTTTATTAATGCAATTAAACAGCAAAGGGTACATTTTAACATTTAGGCACTAAGTTTGGAGGAAAGGTAAAATTGTTTGCCTGTATTGAAATGTGGGTAGGAGGAGCAGAGGCTATGATGGGTACCAGCCATTTGCAGCTGTCCAACCTCTGCTCACACCATCCTGCCTGCAATCCCTGCTGAACACTCACATGCCCTCTTCTAAATGCAAATCTGTATGGAGCTGCAGGTAATTTAAAGAACTAAGCATCATCATGACAGATTTCTTGCCACTGTATCCCAAGAAACTAGGTATTTCCATATGTCAGAATTAATTTTTAGTAAGAGATAGAGTTTGAGCATTGCAATTTTAAATGCTTAACAAAGATATTTGGGGGAAAAATTGTTTCATTTTCAGCATTATTTAGCTTTAGAAAAGCAAACTTGTATTGCTTGTTTCAAAGCAAGTCTCCAAGACCCAAAATAAGAACAGAATTTCCCTGTTTCTTCCTCTGCTTCATATAATTTATATCAACAAATATTTCATAGTATAAATTGGTTAACTTAGTCACTTTTGATATAGACAAAATTTGAGGTAAATTCTTATCACATAGAGCAAAATAAATCAGTAATAGGGTATTGACATGTGACTTATTAATGATGACAAAGAATTTTTGCAATTTATTGAGTTTGAAAGATTGAGTTATAAATTATAAGAAATAATTTTCTAATGTAAGGATGCATATTTATATTCTTAAAACCAGTCCTGCCCGTGTATTTTCACACACTACTTTGAATATACTCTTTCAATGAGCTTGCAAGTTTTTTGTACAAGAAAGCATAGATCATGAACAGTATCTTTGTAAACCTGATTGAAAAGTTGAACAACATTCATGAGTTGTTTCCAATATTTCACATTTATAGAAACAAAGCAATTTGCCAAAATTACTTACTTCTTACACCTACCTTCCAAATTACTCCTGTAGTTGAATCAGTCACTTTTTGTCTTCTATGGGAAAGCATAATGGAAAGGAAAAAAAAATCATCAGGATTACAGGAATAAGAGCATTATAAGATAAAAGACCCTTTTCCAAATTCTATGAGGCTTCCATCAGCATACTTCATTAGATTAAATCATTTTTTAGAAGACAATAATTACTTCTGGAAATCTGGTTACCTATTATGCATAATGAGCTTTACATTCTTCTGCCCAGTGTCCAATCATTAAAACTTGTGGACATTTGCTGTGACTTGCTACTCCTGGCAATATAAGGGACAATATAAAGCTACAAAGGACAACACAAAGCAAAATATGTTTTAACATCAAGCTATTAATTAACAAATTCCTTTTTTCTTTGTGTGCATTCTTAAGTAACTTGTGAGAGAAATAATCAGTTGTTAGAGACTATGACTGTTGAAGCTAGTTCTGAATTATTTGCCTTATTTATTTAATTTGAGCATGGTTAAAATAACAGCATTTAAAAATTAGGACCCAGTATACACAGATTTATAGCTGTCTTCTAATAAATGCAAAATTTGCATACAAGATTGTGTGTTCTCTAAGCAACTGAGATTCATATTCACTCAGACAAGAACTAAAACACCACTTGTTTAAATATGCTACATAAAAAGAAAATGCTGCTGACAGCAATTCCTCCTGTAGCTCAGTATGTGAAATTGTGAAGAGTGACAAGGAAATGATCTCTATGGTGAACAAAAATTAAAATAAAAATGAAATTACATGAAAAAAAAGAAATCCAAGGGAACATTTTTATGAAAATCCTAAGAAAACACCAGATCTCTATTCCTTCAATTACATAAAAGGTTTATCTATTTATGTCTGAGCAATTTTGCAATCACTGAAAATAAATTGTTTAGCTAATGAAACAATCACCCTTTCCAGATGAGACTTATTCAGTAGTTGTCACTTAATCTGCAAATAAAGCTCCTAGGTAGTTATGACATGTTGTATTCAGTGATATAGAATTACTTCAATAGTGATTTTTATCTCCAGATCCTTACAGATATTAAAGCTCTTCTCTTTAAACCCTCTCTCCATTATTAGGAGACCATCACTGTAACTGTGATGTTGCATTTTTCAAACTGAGAGATAGCAATTCAACTATTATTTTGTTGATATTGTTCAACATTCTGGTTTATATAACAATAGATTTATTTAAATCTATTTGGGTTTGGCTCTTTCCAAAGTGTAATTTGGTGATGACAACACAACAAATTCATGGTCACACTATGACTTGGACTGAACAATGCAGTGAAGGACAGTTAATTTATTTCCAGATTATCTACTCTGACACTGGAACCAGATGCACTTCATTGACATAATGAGTCATTATATATTTGATGGGTTTAGATTTTGTTTTGTTTTGTTTTCCTTGTTTTTTTTGGTTGTTTGTGTTTTATTTTGTTGTTGTTTGGTTTGGGGGTTTTTTGAGGGTTTTTTTGTTTTGGTTTTGTTTTGTTGTTGTTGTTGTAGTTGTTGTTATTGTTTTCTCTTTATGTGTTTAGTACTTTTGAGGAAGATGATTAATAAACATTGCATGGCTGGGCCTGAGAGGAGTACAGTAATTTTCTTCTCAATCAGTTTTACCAAGATTCTGCACCCTGAGTTTAGGGTTCTGGGTGGAAGTGTCAGTCATGCTCTGCATATCTATCCTCCCTTACTCCTGGGGTGGGGGGGAGATCTAACAATGGCTCTCAGTAGATCCCAGAGGAAAATGTTCATCTCACCTAATGCAGGGGGATTCCTGAAGAGCCACTCAACCTTTTGGATAAATTGGGCACCTCTTTCACTGACAGTATCAGAGGATAAACGCTGTACCCACTTGTACCCACGCCTACATTGATACCTAAAGCCAACTTCCCACGTGTGAAGGTGAAAGTGAAAGATGAAAGGACTCTGTAAGCAGATAAACATTTCCTCATCAGAATACCTGAAGATCCATAAAGTTTCCTCATGACTGTTCTAGTGATTATGCTGATTAGAATGATACTTTAGTTTTTAGTGGCATTTATACCATTAAACCCTGCAGAAGCAATTTAAAACAATATTTCATTTCCTATATGTATCTAGAATGTATTATTATGCAATAAGTTATTACACTCGGCACAAAGCAAATTATTTAAAACATTTATCAATGCGTCATTCACTGTTAAACAAACTAAAAGTATTTGAACATGCAAACATTGATTAAATGATTCATGTTTCACATCTGTCATAGTCAATGATCTTTTATTTCCAGTAAGAAATATGAATTTCCTTTTAGGTTTTAATACATGGTAATAATTATCTTTATAGTCTAGGTGGTTATTTCTATAGGTATGTTTCATTCAAATGAATTAAGTTGATTTACATTTAGATAATTCCTTTACTTTGACTGCAATAAATTTTCCATCTAAGTTTCAGCAATCTAAATTCTGTTTTGGCAAGTGATAATGATCTAACATACAGTTTGGTCTGATATTCTTTAATCAAGTAATTTGAGACTATAAATTTACATATTTATGGATAAACTGCTAGTTAATATCTGTTCTTCGCAGATGCTACTTCAGCACAGGAGATATTGAGTCCTAATTTTTTTTCTCCAGCATTTCAGAGCAAGTACTAGAGAGTGTTTTTATTACACAAATGCATCTAATGCTTTGACACTGTTTTCAAGAGAAAAGTGAAGACCCAGACATAAAGAAATATCAATGTTAATTATCAAAAATAATTTAATGAAAGAAACAAATGTAAATATTTTACTGAAAATTGATGTACCTTTACCTAGTATATATTTATTATTCTTAATAAGAAATGGAAAATTTATTGGAAAGGTTTCAATCAAAGAAAAAGTCACTGATTTTTTTGATGCTGACATGGAATAAGTAAATCTTTATTTTACTCTGTTTAAAGAAAATGTTCAATATGAAGTCAAAATCAGGCTATTACAAAATTTCCTCAGAAAATGTTTTAAGGCTTGAAAACCTCTGTCTAGAAAAAAAATTAATGCTATTCAAGTAAATTTAGTACATCTGTGTACATAACCCTGGAATAATACAAGAGATCATACAAATAATTTATGCTAACTTGACTCTGCATTTGATGTGTATATGAGGAAAAGAAAAGCTTTCATTTTAATAATTTCATAAAGTTATTATAGAAGATTTTCTTGCCTGTATTTATAAACAGTCATGATTAACCAAGGTTTATCTTAAAATATGATTTCAATATGTTTTTAGAAGTAGGTATCAAAATAATCTACTGGCCTTACTTATTCAAATCAGACAAATGGATTCCTTTAGATATCTAATCAATTTAAGTTTCATGCATCATGATGCTGACCTCTTTAATTCTCTGAAACCCTCATTATTTTCAAATTAAGCACACAAAAGAAATGGAGGCTTGCTAAATTGGAGAATGTCTGGGGAAAATCTTGCTTTGAGACCTTATACAGTCAATACATGAGTTAATTTTTTTAGTAGTAATACATGTCTATCTTAAAAAATTAAAAGGAAAAGGATTCTCATGTACATATGTTGATACTTAGTTTTAAACAGTCAAAGTATTATCCTCTACCATATTCCGAAAATGCTGTCCCTAATCAACTTTCCTTAGTCATGAATATGTGAAAATTTTGGCAATAATTTGTAGTTGTTTTTTGTCAGATATTTTATTTGCTTGTTTTTCACTTGTTTTGTGCATTGAGAGAATCCATTGTTCATGCAAAGGTGTTTTAAGTCTGTTTTCCTTTATTTCACATTTACCTTTTGAAAATCATTAGCCCATGTTTCCATGTGCACAGGCCAGAAGAATATGTAATATGTAGTCCTGCAAATAATTTAACCTCATGACCAGTATTAAAAGAAAATGTAATATTTACCTGAAAACATTACTGATCTTTTGTGTGTATATGATTATTTAAATATTCTTTTTAAAACTAAAGATAAGTGTAAATAGACAAAATATATTGTCTATAGACAAAATTAATTTTCAGGCTAATATGTGGTAGAAAGAGCTTCTGTTAATACTTAAAATGAAAAGACATCTTTTCAGTAAGTACCCAATTACAAGCATTTCTGTTCTAGACCAGAAAATTATAAGTAATATATATATATATGTTAGAAGAAATATACATTTCTATTTCTACTTTTATTAAACAGAATGCATACCGGTTTTTGCTCTGGGACACTTCATATTTATGCATAAGTCTACTGGATTTTTGAAATTTCTGTATTACATATTATTTTAATATAGCTTCACATAGAGGAGGATTTGATGAATTTCTTTCCCCTGATGACAATACTTCACCCTGATGACCAGACTCTTCAGGAAATAGTTTGGTGCCTGACTGAATTAACACCTTTTCTTATTCACCACTGGAGGAGATTCAGATGCAATACAGACTACATTGGTTATACTTTGTTGACTATATTGACTTTTTCTCCACCATCCTATGCAAATGAGAGTTTAATTTCCAAACAGGAATTTTAAATTTGCATCGTAAAATTCTCTGTTTAACAAAAAAATAATCACGTGTCTCCTTCCTAATCAACAGATTTTTAACATAAATCTTCTCTTAACTATTTATAGTTCTCCTGGAGTTAAGGGTTTTCATAAACCAGTCTGAATATTTTAAATCTAAATTCCAAAGACATGAGCATACAGTCAATATTTTTAATCTTAAATACCACCTGTATCTTATGTTTGAACTACATGTTTTTCTCCTTTTTTAGTAAACTGTTGCAGACTAGCAAGCATTTTGAAAATATCCTATTGCCCTTTGTACTGATCACGGATATGAAAGAAAAAAATAAAACTTAAACTCCCTCAGTTCGTTATGTAAATTCTGATCCCTAGACATGTCGAGCTGATTTAGATAATTATGAAAGTTGATCCCACTTGAGTTACTCAAATATGGTGTAACATTTCAAATTATAAAGCATATGTGAAATATAGTTTATTAAAACAAGAGTTATACTCTATCTTTCTTTCTAATTATGTTTCCCTTCAGATAAAAATATGACTGTAAGTTTTAATCAAGTATTTGCTCTTGGTTTTACAAAGCCATAAGCTTCTGCTTCAAACTTACATCACTTACTTGTCTGTACTTCCATCCAATTATACTTCTAAAATAAATGCATAAGGCAGTAGGTTACTTTTTCACACAGCTCTAGCTGATACAGCTCTGAGAATAGGAATAGACTAAATGTTGGGAAGAAATTCTTACTGTGAGGTTGGTGAGACACCGGAAAAATATTCCCAGAGAAGCTGTGAATGCCCCATGCCTGGAAGTGTTCAAGGCCAGGTTCGATGGGGATCTGAGCAGCCTGGTCTAGTGGAAAGTTTCTCTGTCCATGCCAGGGCAGTTGGAATTTAGTGATCTTTAAGGTCCCTTCCAACACAAACCATTCTGTGATTCTATACTGGGGATTTTTTTATAGTCTTTGTTCAGAACTGAACTCATTTGAACAGCAAGTGATACAAGGAGCGAGGGAGCTGAGACCCTCACAGCTGGGTGCATCCAGCTCTTGCCACATCCAGCAGGTCTGAGCTTATTTTTCTCTGTTTTAAGCATCCTACATGGATGAGAAACACTTTCATCTGAGAAACTCACTTTCCTCAGGATCATCCTAGTCCCTTTCCTCCCAATGACCTCCCTCTGGGAATGAGTCAGTATAATCATTAATAATAGAATCATTAAGGTTTGAAAATACCTCTAGGAACATCAAATCCAATTATCAGTGTAATACCATTGACATATTCACCACTAAATCATATTCCCCAATGCCATATTCAAACGTTTTTTGAACACTTTCAGGGATGGTGACCCAACCACTTCTCTGGGCAGTCTCTTCCCATGCTTAACTCCTCTTTCAGTGAAGAAATTTTTCCTGCTATCCAACCTGAATCACCTGTGGCACTCTTTGACAACCATTTGGCTTACATAGAGTTAAGAGATTTGCACATGATTTGGTTATTGAATCTAAGTCTTATAAGGTTCACCTTAATGACAAAACCATCCTCCTATCCACAATAATAACTGCATTTGCTTAGCTCCAATTTCTTTTCTATCAGCTTATGCAGGGGGCAAGAAGTGGTGGCTTATCACACAATATTCAGCTGGCAAAAGTCAATCATGTCAGAGTCAAAACAAGTCTAACTGTTGCAACTGAGACCACTACCTTTTTCCCAGCCTGGAAATTAAACTCAAAACAATTTTGTTAAGGAGGTATTATAAGAGGGGATCTTTATTTGAAGGCCTTCAGGGCAGTTATGGAAAGATGTCCACAAAATCCCACACCCCTAGGGGGGAGTACATTTTTATAGGTTTTAGGAAATTATCATAATTGATAAAAAGCACCAATTAGGAGGACAAGTGGTGATGCAATTCCCCCCCAGGTCAAGCCCCTTCTCTGGATTCCCCCCTCGGCACTAACTGTACTTTGTCCATGAAAATGTATCTCCAAGTGTGGTTCTTGGCCTTGGTTCCCAGGAAGATCCAAGATTGGGGCCTTGTACTCCTCAGGTCTTGGAGCTCTGGAATTTGTTTTGTCTTTCTGCCTAGGGAAAGGCCATGGAAAATTACAGGGGAAAGTAGTCACCAATGCATTAGGCTACAGAGCTACAAATATATTTGTGAAGAATACAGAGAAGGTATAAAAGAGAAAAAAAGGCAAACCCCGAAATGGCATCAAGACAAAGACTGAGAAGCACAGAATGGCAATAAAAAGAGTGTTTTTAGCCCTGTTCTAAAAGGCTACCAACAGGAAAATCCCATTAAACCTCACTGTAGCAGATAGACCTCACCCTTCTGACTGTGGCAGTTATGGATCTCAGAAATTAACTTTCCACTGGGAACTCACAGATGACTGGTAACCAGACTGACTGATTTGCAAGGACTGTGGCAGGCTGTGTTCTGGACAGCTCAAGCCTGAGGTCTCTGGATTGAATGTTCCTTCAAGACACTCAGTAGAAAAAGTCTGGCTGACTTATTACTGAAAATATTATTGGGACAATTACTGTTGGAGATATGAAAGAATAAGATAAGACAAGGTACATAATGTGAATATTCCCAAAATTAGCATGTCAGCGTCTCTCTCCAGTCAAGTTTTCCAAATAACTCCTCAGAATATGTTTGCTTTTATGCTTGCTCAGCACAGCATTTGTTGCTTTCCTTCCTAACTTTCAGTCATACACACACACCAAGAAACTGACAGCTAGTAATTTTCCAAATGGCTTTATTTGGTGAATAATAGTCCTATCTTGAAAAAGAAACAACATTATTAATTTTGCATACTCATAACAAAAGTTGGTATAAATGGACATGAGAATGAGTAGTAAATATTATGGGGGGTTTTGTGTATCACAGCTATTTAGCTTTAAGACTGAAAGGTTTCACATTTTTATTTTATAAAACCTACTCCCTATATATAAATGTATGAATTTATATATGTATTGCATTTTTGTAATATTCACTCAACACATCATTAGTTGGCTGACTCCTTTCAGAAACCTAAACAAAAATAGGTCTAGAGGAAAGATTGTGTTGCAGTGAAGAGGGAGGTCAACTGGAAGTGGAACGGCAGATTGGTGAACTCGAGATAACCTTGATAGCACTTGTGTGCCTACTTTATCAAGTACACCACACTGTAGCAGCCAAATGAAACACAGTTTTTCAAAGTAATGCTGGCTGTAAGAAAGACCTCTCAAGGCAGTATAAGTTTCCATACACATATCTCTCAAAACAGTGTCGTTGCTAAGCTTTTCACATATATTGCAGAATTTTTGTTCTCAGTAAATATGCTTAAGGACACAGTGAAGTGTTTTCATTCCTTGATTATATATAATACAGAAAAACTGTTAAGACAAAAAAAGGGGAGAGGAGAGGAGAGGAGAGGAGAGGTTCGGAGAGGTTCGGAGAGGAGAGGTTCGGAGAGGATCGGAGAGGAGAGGTNGAGAGGAGAGGAGAGGAGAGGAGAGGAGAGGAGAGGAGAGGACTTAAATTTAGATAGATGTTTCAGGAAGTGGACAGAAAGGCCAAACCAAAAGCCTTGTCACCTATGTCCCAGTTCAGGAGATCCTGAAAACCACATTTTTTCACTTTCATGCTCTCAAAAAAAAAAATACAAAAAGTTTTTGCTTTTGAGTTAGGATAAAAGAACTTCAGATTTGATAAATTACATTTGATAAATTATAGAGTAATTTATACTTGCAGTTAAATTCAGGTAGTCCTGACAGTCACATTCATCATCCTGCAGTGTTAGTGTGCAAATGAAGTACATGGGAATGCTTTGTACTCTAGCTCCAGTGGTAGATAGGCACACATTTTTGTAGGCCAGAAATCATATGCCTACATTAGTGGGTACTGCCAAATAATCATGCCCTGTTGTTTCTTGCTGCAAAATTTTCAAACCAAATCCAATTTTTATCCAGGCAGAGCAAACTCAGATATTTGGCCACTTCTCTATGGAAGCAACTGGGATAATGCTTATATACAAATGTCCCTAGTAAGACACATTCCCAACACAAAAGAACCCTTGCATTCCATATTAAAGAAATGCAAAACTCTTAGAAGCAAACCATGGCATCTCTGAAGATTAAACTTGAAGCTGAAAGATGTGTGTGTGAAATATTTCAAATTTTCCTCAGATTTCCTCTTAATTGGCATTGAGGATGCTGGGCCAATATTTTAGCCATTACACTGTTATCAAAGGCTAACTCAGATTTCTTTTTCTTCCAGAAATATCTTAAGCTGAAAACTCAGGTTGCTGGAAAGAAATTGTGCAGCTGATTTTCAAAGGATGCACCTTAAGTGACACAAGCAGGAGTTGACTGAGGAGGACTCAGACCTAGGTCAAAGTTTGTCCATCCTCTCTGATGTCATTTATTCTTCTGTCTTTCAGTCTTGATACTCTTTTGGACAGATTTAGCATTTGTTAATTGAGTTTGTGTTCCAGTTCTGTTATTTTGTCCCTTGATTTTTAGCTTTGTCCTCTGTTCTTGATTTTTTTTTCCTTATGTAATCATCTCTGCAAACTTCTGAGCAATCCTTTCCTGCACGACTCCAATATTTTGACAATATTTGTTTCCTCTGAGGATTTCTTGATGACTTCAACATAGCAAGGAAAAAAAGCAGCCTGTGTTGCCACACCAGTAGTCTTGCAATCTACACCATAAAGCTCCTGCAACAATTACACAGTTAGAAAACTCACAGAGTTACACAGTACACAGTTAGAAAACTCAGATGTGAAGCCCTAAGTTTTTCTTCAAAGCAATCAAAGGATAAAGACATTTAGTGAAAAATTAATGACCACAGAATTTATTTTTGGGTGTAGCATTCTAATTCTGGTCAGAATTCTTAAGTAGAAAAAAAGGGGAAAAATTAGATATAATAAATAGAGGAATCCTTTATTGATTTGAATCCCCATAAATATCCCCACTCCCCATAAATATTATCTGCAATAATTTCTAGTTGATCATTGTGAGGTTTTCTCCAAGGTCATTAAAATGCTGACCAAAATAATTTATATATGTGACTACAGAACCACTGTAGTGGAGTATCTCATTGCTCCCATCATTACTAGATGAATGCCCTTTATCTCATATTAAACTCAAGAAATAGAAAAAGATTTTCCAACTTATTAATTTTTTAATGTAAAGGAACTTATATTTCTGATTTTATGGGTAAATGTATCAGCTGACCCCTACATGGCTCCTGTGGAAAGAGGGCATTACTTGCTGTCTATATGACTACTACTGCTAATGTCTAAGACTGCTGCAGCCTTAAAAATGCACAGTTCATTCTGCAGATGGTGATAGCTCTACTAACACTTCTATTGTTAGTTTGAAAGTCAAGTGATGATATGTGTAGGCGGATGTGTGGGAGCAGTGCAAAGAATTACAAGGATTTTCTCCCACACTAACGATCCACATGGAAAAGAGGGCCTTATGAAACAATGTTCTGTTCCCCTGGTATTTTTAATCAGTCTGATATTTTGTTAGAATAGCATTTTATTACACAGCTTGTCATTTTTCTATCTATGGACTATCTTTTTAAATTAACAAAAAATCCTTTACGGTTTTTCTTCACACTTTAATATGTCACGATTTTAAAAAAAATTAAGCTGTGTCAAAGCAGAAAAAATAGCTGGAAAATTAATGATTTATTCTGACACACATGTAATTTACTCTTCTAGCTTTTTTCATAATTATGCATTTGTTGGACCTGCTAGTAATTGGAATTTCCTTAAAAGACAGTGCCTGTCAGTTTTGCCATCTCTGCAAATTCAATGGTGGCTGCAAAAGAGGAAATATATCAGTATTTGATTGTAAACATATCCTTCATGGTACAGTCAGATGAGGATAAGGCACGTGACCTGGATAACCCAGATACACACTTCAGCTCTCAAAGGGCTTCTGTTTGATTTCTACACCCCATCCAGGCCATTTTAGTATCCTGTTTGGGTTTTTATTGTTTCTGCTTACCCACACAAATTACCTGTTCACTCTCAGGAAAATTATTATTTCCTTCCAAGTAGGGTATGAATTCCTTCTGCACCATTTTGTTTGTTTGATTGGTTTGACTACACACATAGATAAACATATGTGTGTGAGTATGTACAAATATATACTGTGTATTTATATATGCATACACAAATATTTTGTACATAGACAAGCATATCTATGCACATTCATATATATGTCTAAACTCTGCATAGTTCTTGGCTCTTCTTCAGATATTATATAAAATCAGGTAACAGAAGAAATTACTCCATCCAAATCTTTCCTTGTCCTCCTACTCTACTTCATTCTTCTACTTTTTTCCCTTGGTCCAGCCATTTTTTTCTCAATGCTCAGAAAAATATCACCTTATCTTTGCATTTTGAATAACAAGGGCTCAGAAAATCAGCTTTGGCTTATCTGTAGTACTCTAATTATTTTGTTCTTTTGATGGCAACTGTGATTATACCTGCTGAGAAATGTCCAACAAAACTTATGCTCTATTAGAATTAAAAGAAATAATCCAACTGCATACCCCCATATAAATATATATATTTTAGATTTGTTGAGTCGTTGGTTGAAAGGTTTAGTCTAGACCCATTCAAAATAGTCTTGTCCATTCCCCTTACTCTGACATGAAATATGTTCTTTACTGGTTTATATGGAAATGTCTTTTGTTGTTTGGTTTGGTTTTTTTTCTGAAATTAACATTTTGTTATTATAAAAAAAGTTACTGTTCCTTACATTGGTGCATCTGTTCGAAAATGCTCTTTAGGAAATATGTTGTTCATTTAACCACAGACTCAAAAAATAAAGACAACTTGCAAACTGTCTTTGACTTGAATGGCCAGAACATGAACAGGGTAGGTGCACGCATTGTCAAGGGCCATAAAATAACATAATTCTTAAAATTGGTGATATACATCTGAATGATTGCATATTGCATACCCACACATTTTGTAGACTTGACTGAATTTAGTTTCTGCTGGTACATAGAGATTCTTGGGAATTTTGAATGTGATCTTTCATAAGGGAATTATTTCTCATAAGGGAATTATTTCACTTACTCTATGTACTTTTTAAATCACTTACTTGTCTCATTCAGTAGGACTCAATGTCTTTGCATTTTAATAATTAATTAACTACATAATAAAATACATCTACAAGGTTCTATACCTTTTCCAACTGAAAGAATTAAACAGAATTTTCATTTGATCCTACCAACTATAACTTCTAACTTTGCATTTAAATTTATTATATGAGTCTTATTTTACATCATTATTTTTTGTAGTTCTGTTGACTTGGTGCATGGATTTAGGAAAGACTTAGAAGGAAATAAAAACTGATAGAATAGAATTTTGGGTAGCAGGTTGATTATATAT